>WBND01000376.1:637422-685416 GCA_013398595.1 Tychaedon coryphoeus
GGGGGTGAGGAGAGGGAAAAAAGAAAACCCCACCAAGGAATAGCTTAAGCGAAAGCGGGTGAACCGCTTAATCCCAGAAGATCCAAGATTTCCCCTGAGCAGCCGCCTCCCTTGTCACCCTCGCCTGTCCCCGTCCCTGTTCCTTTTTGCTTTTTCGTGGCTGTGGCGATGGCAAGGAAAGTGGTTAACCAAAACCCTACGTGTTGGTTTTGTGTTTCCCTGAAAACCACAGGCGCACACAGAGCATGAGGTACCGCTTCTGCCCCTCTTCGCGCTTGTAAGAAACTGTGGCTTCGCTCTTTCTTTCTCTGCCTGTACTGCAGATATTTTTCCCTCCTCTCCTCCACACTCTTCTGTTTATTTCCCTGTAAGGCAAAGCTACTTTGTAAACATCTCACACAAAACCTCAGAGCCTTTCCAAATAGCTGATTGCAGCAAAATGCCTCCAAACAAATTATGGTGCAAGAGGGATATAAGGGACGAGACCGAAGTGGGTAAAAAAGAAACAAATTTGCATAAATATGCATATGTGACAAGAAGATCGCGTATGATGGTGGAAATGTCAGAAAGAAAGTATCGCTTTATCATGATGGGAAAAGTAAAAGCACAGACGACTGCAGCAAACTGCTCGCCCTTTGCCAGAGTACCAACTGCAACACCTCTCCCTCTCTTCCCCCACCCTCACCGAGAAAAAAAGGAAAGGGGGGGACAGAAAAAAATAACAGAAAAAAAAATGAAAATGAACACTCAAACTGCAAATCCGGTACTCCTACCTTAACACTGGGATAGCTGCAGAAGCATAGGGGTCTTTTTTACACAGCCAGAATCTTTCAGGAAATCCTCTCGGGCTATCATGCAGCCAGGATTATTCACATACGGTTCCTGCTCTCCTTTTTGGAATCCAATGCGATTGGCTTCTCCAAAGGAATGCAACGACCACGAAAGGGGGGAAAAATTAAAAATAACAAGAAGAAAGACAACAACACTGGATTTGAAGGAAACTCGTGTTCTCGGTTGTAATCGACCTACATTCAGGCAGAAAATTCATTGCAATCAGTGCGAGAGGGAGAGTTGAGTCTGCAAGTAGGAGCTGTGGTTGCCTATGCAGAAGGACCGAGCCGCGGAGAGACTGAACTGCAAGGCAAGGCGAGCTGGGAGAGAGGGAGATGGGGGGGTGGGGGTGGGGGGGAGAGAGGAGGGGGAGAGAGGTCCAGGCTGTACCAGGCGCTCTCCTCCCGCTATTGGACCAAACTGAATGAAATTCACAAAGCCGCCAGCCAATGGCTCCCCGCAGCCAGCCCAGCGCTACAGAAACCGCATCTCCATCCACAGCCCCCCGCGAAGGAGCGGCGCATCCCCGCGCGGAGCGGCGCCGGGCACCGGGGGCTGCACAGGTGGGCACTGCGCACACGGAGGGCTGAAGGTGTCCTTATCTGTGCGTGTGTGTGTGTTCGGGAGCGCCACACGATTCACACTGCCGATCTCTCTGCTCCGTGGTCATGTACAGCAAGTGCAGTCTTTGTTAACCCTTTACAGTAGCAGTTTATACACTACCAGCCTGTTGTTACCATATTCACCCGTCTCCGTTTTTGTGGAGTTCACAGTATAATTGTACACCAAGCAAAAAAGCGTTCCTGTTCCTGTTCCCTGTCCTCCTAAGAAAAAAAACCAAAAAACCAAAAAAACAAAAAAGCAAACAAAAAAAAACCACAAACAAACAACAACAAAAAAACACAACAACAAAAAAAAAAAAACAGCAAAGCATACATTTGCCCTGCTCCCAGTCGTTTTAAACAGATTCCCTATTTTTTTTTTTCAGAAGGAGACCAGTTATTTGATGTTCATATTTCAGTTATCTAGCCACTAAGCTAAGTGATGGTCAAGTGGGAGCCCTGTGGTTATTGCCACACACTACAACTCAGGGTCTCTGGTTCATTCCTGTGTGTAGTTTCAGACTGAGGGTGGTGTATCAAATATGTGCTTAGGCCTCCACAGATACACCTTGTTTCACTCCACAGCATGTTCTCTTGAGTGGTTTAATAACAGCACTTATCACCGTGCAGAGTGCAAGACCCTGCATTAAGAACAGGTGAGCATTGCCTGACTTTGTTGAGAACAGAGCAGAGAACAAAATATGGGGGTCTTGAAGATTTTGCCATAATTTGAAACAAAAATAATATTCATACCTTTATGAGATTTCCTTCCACAAGAGTTGTACTAGATTCCATAAACTGAGTTTTTGAGATTTGCAATTCTGAAGAAAAAAAAAACAAAAAAACCCACCAGCAGCTCTTCTTTTCTAGATACTTTGTTTCTGCCCCCCGTGTCAGTTCCTCTCTAGAGAGCAGATAGTGCTTTGAATTCTTGAATTGCAATTGTCTGTGATATTTGGCTTATCAATCACCTCTATGCTCTCCTGTTTCAAGTGGTAAAGGGATATATACTATCTGATCTAATAATCTACGAGACAACTAATAGAACTTTTTGTGTGTCTGTTCCTATATTTTGCTATATGGTATGAAGGACACTTCCTTAAGTGTCACTTAGGAAGGTTTGTTTTGGTTTTAAATGTTGTAAATCTAAATACAGGTGTAATTCTTTGACTTAAAATGTTTTAAGAATTGCAATAGCCACTGCTAACTTGTCAGTGAAGTAATTATATTTATATTACTTAATTATATGTTTTGGCTTACTTATATCAAGTCACTCTAGCAACAGGTGTTCATGCAAGTGAATTTTACTGCTTTTGTTATTTTAATAATGCACCCACAATGTGCAACCAATCATATTGCTTGAATGAGTGAATATTTTGACACATTTAGAAAAGATGTCATCTTGCACTGCCATCTGTCCCAAATTTTGCAGGACAGTCTTTATTTTGATGAATATGTCATGCATTTTATAAGATTAATTTGTAGGATATTAAAGTGTGTGATAGTTAATCTGAATAATGATCTTCCACCTGTGTTGTACTATGAGGAGGCAGTTTGTTACAGATTACCAAAGGATCATCTGTAATGCTTGCAAATAATGTTTGGAGCTGTGACTTAAACATTCTAAAGCACAACAATAAGACTAAACTTTCCATAGAATGTATGCAAATTTGAGATCAAAGTATGTAAGTAAAAGGCATTTGGTCAAAAGAGCAGAATGTACTCTTCTCCTCTTACAACTTTCAAAAAGCTAGATGTACAGTTGGAGTCTGTGGCTTATCTGCAGCAATCCACTGCATATTTACTCCAAGCAGGAGTCCAGAAGCAATCATTCAGAGAGAAGGATTCCACTTGCTATACAACCCCATCACTTCTTACAAGGTCACATTGTATTCTAGTATTAACCCAATTTTACTGGTTTTGTTGGTTTTGTCGGTTTTGTCGGTTTTGTCTGGGATAGAGTTAATTTGTTCATAGTAGCTAGTATGGGGCTATTTAGTTTTTTGCTGGAAACAATGTTGATAACACAGGTATGTTTTAGTTATTGCTAAGCAGCACTCGCTCAGCATCCATGTCTTTTCTGCTCCTTATCCCACCCCACCAGGGAGCAGGCTAGGGGTACACAAGGAGTTTAGAGAGGACAGAGCAATGTGCTGATCCCAACCGACCAAAGGCATTTCCCACACTGTATGGCATCATGCTCAGCATCTAAATGTGGGGGAAGAGAAAGGAAAGGGAAGGACATTTAGACTGATTGTGTTAGTCTACCAAAGTTACCACTATTTCCTGGCTGAACATCTGCCTGCCCATGGGAAATGGTGAGTGAATTCCTTGTTTTGCTTTGCTTGCATGTGCAGCTTTTGCTTTACCTATTAAACTGTCTTTATCTCAAGCCATGAGTTTCTCACTTTCATCTTTATGATTCTCTCCCCCTATCCTAAATGGGGAATGAGAGAATGACTATATGGGGCTGTGTGGGACTTAGTTACTGAATGGGAAGCAGAGGGGAGGACATCTGGACATTTCAATTAATTTTGTTTCTCTGCTTTTTTTATTCATTCCAAACAATTCATATTCAAAATTAACTAAATGGTACAAAATACAGCTGGCAGCTGGTCACTAGTGGCCCCATAATTTTGACCAGACCTGTTTAATATCTTTATCAATGGTTTGGGCAATAGGATCACATGCATCCTCAGTTAAGTTTGCAGGTGACACCAAGTTAGGTGGGAATATTGATCTGCTTGAGGGTAAGAAAGCTCTGCAGAGGCATCTGGAAAGGATGGATTGATCAGCCAAGACCGGCTGTATGAGGTTCAATAAGGCAAAGTGCCAGGTCCTACCCTTGGGTTACAACAGCTCCATGCAGAGCTACCACCTTGGGGAAGAGTGTATTGAGAATGCTCAGAGTATGGCCAGCAGTACTAGGGAATTTATTGTCCCCCTGTACTGAGCACTGGTCAGTCCACATGCTGAATCCTTTGTTCAGGTTTGGGTTGCTCGCTTCAAAGAGGTCTTTGAGGTGGTGGAGTGTATCCATAGAAGGGCAAAGAAGCTGGCAAAGGGTCTGGAAAATATGCATGTCCCATGAGAAGTGACTGAGGGAGTAGGGGTGTTTAGCTGGAGAAGAGGAAGGTCGGGAAGACCTCATGGCTCTCTACACTGCCTGAAACAAGACTGTAGTGAGGTGAGGGTTGGTCTCTTCTGCCATATCTCAAGTGAAAGGACGAGAAGAATGGCCTTAAGTTGTACCAGGGGAGGTTCAGATTAGACATCAGGAGAAAAAAAAAATCACTAAAACAGTAGTTGGGCATTGGAATAAGTTGCCCAGGGAGGTGGTGGAGTCACCATCTCTAGAAGTATTCAAGAGGTGTCTGGATGCGGCATTTGGGTATATGGTTTAGGGAGTACTGTGGTGGTGCTGGGTTGATGAGACTGGATAGCCATGAGATTGGCTCAGTTGTTTAGAGATGGGTGATAATAATGCCTAGTTTAGGGTCCCAATCCCTTCACAGGCCATTCACCTGACAATGCAAATTGATGATCCTTGTGGATCGCTTTCAGCTCGGAATGTTCTGTGATTCTGTGAAGATGATCCTGAAGGTCCCTTTCAGTGTTGCTGGTTCTGTGTGTGAAAATACTAACCTAATGCAGGGCTAGAGGGGCTTTTTACAATTGCATGGATAGAAATTGACTCCTTTCCTCTCTCTTTCCTTCTTGGTCTTCTTACTTCAATTTGCATAGTGTCAATGGAATTAGATTTCTTTTTATGCAAGGATGAGCCAGTATGATCCTAATACACTTTATGCAGTTGTAATGTTATGTTTCACTAGCTTTATCGTGCAAAAGGCCCATCTTCCATGGACCAGAATGAACCCCATACTCAGGTCACTGGGTGAGTTCACTTCCTGGAAAAAAGGTGAAAACACACAGCAGACATAGTCCTTTGAAAAAGACTCCAAGCAAATGAGAACTGCAAAATAAATTAATGCCAATCTACAGGATATAAAACAAATTTAAAACAAATAGAATGAGTTCGACATGTTTACCAAGTAAACAAGAAAAATCCAGAGATTATTTTGAAATGAACATGCAGAAAATTAAGATTTTGGAAAAATAATAAATGTCTTATAGATGAGTAGCTCCAAAACGGTGCTTATTAAATTTCGAGAAAGAAATTTGTTTCCTATGTGGCTTATCCTCTTATGGTTTGCTCATGAAGGATAAACTTGATTGATAACTATTTTCACAGAAAATTATACAGAGTAACAAAATTACAACATAGAAAAATCACATCTATATTTTCAACTTCAAAATCTTTCATTTATGGTAAAATTAAATGCTTGCTGTACTGCTGGCTCCGCTACATGCCAGATAAATCAAAAATACACTGTAGAGTCCCACCTGCATGGCCAGTGAGATAATTTCAGAGTAGTGTACTGTGAGAACTAATACTCACTGGAGTTTCCCAAAGATATGGTATTTATCAAGATACATGCTTTTTTAGTTACATTCTCCTTGCAGTTTTTCACTAAAACTTTTAGTGTCACTTTCTGCTTCTGACAAAGGTCCAAACCCAATATATTACAGACATAGAAAATAGCACATAAATATTACTTCACAAATCTAATGTTTTTTACAGGGAAAAAATATGGGAATTTGTACTAAAAAGCTTCTGAGATGCAACCTTAAACTGCATGAGGCAGGTATAAACATTGTCTTCAACAGACACAATATTTCAATTCAGGAAAAGTAGAAGCAGTTGATGGTCCACCTTGTGTAAAGACAAAGCTTAAAAATGCCATTAAAATTATCTACTGAGATATTTTGTATCATTTAGCCCAAGTGCTTCATCTGTTTGGTTTTTGCTTGGGTTTGATTTATTTTTGGTTTTTGTTGGGTTTATTTTGTTTTGGTTTTTTGTTATTGCTTTGTTTTTTAATGAAGCCTTTTACTTACTGTTGAACTAAATGAATGAGGTGGTTTAGGTTTTTTTTTTTTTAAAGGTAAATATTTCTCATTGTGCAGATTCTACAGTGTCTGAGTAAATTTAACCAGTACTTAATTACTCTTACTCTCAAAGTCTCATTCCTGGCTTGTAGTCTTAAAAAACTGAACTTCACTTTGGCTCCACACCTTCTTCTTTCAGCTTACATACTTTACAAACCATAATTAGCTAGCCTTCTGACCTTCTTATTGTTGAGATAATTAGGTTCTGTTTTGTTAGTCTCTTACTACAAAGCAGGCTTTCCAGACTATGATTCATCCTTGTTAGGATTTTCTCAACCTTTACTGTTTATCAATGTCCTTTTAAAAGTGTAAACTCTGGAATAGGATATGGAATTTTCACTGTAGTCATATTAACATAGATCCCCAAACTCTCAATTTTATTTTTAAAAGGAATACATTTGATCTTGGCCTTATTGTGAGCTGAGAACTTGTGTTCCTGGTTACAAATTATGATTTCAATTATTTTTTTCTTGAGTTACAAAAAAAGCGGCTCTCATCTTAAAGTATGGTCTGTGTTCTCAGTTTTAACACGGTTATTCTATAAAGAGATTGATTCAAAAGAACGTTTCCTAACATGCATACAAAACTGGTTATCACTGATATTTTTCAGTAGAGATAATATTTACAAATTTTCCTGCAGTTATTTAATGTTTTCATTGAGATCCTTACTATGATCTTACATGCTTAATCATTGCTGATTTTTTCCAGAAAAAAAAAGGAATAATAATTTAAAAAGCTAATACTTATTTTGTGAAGGTCCTCCCTAAGTTAACAATGTCCTTTTCTGAACTAGAAATTGGCTCCTGTTTCAACATGCCCTCTGTTTCTATTGATGATCCCCCAAAACAAGGTTCTTGCTTTCATCGGAAACCTGATTAAGGAGTCAAATTTCTGATCAATATCTAACAGTACCACATTACCAGTATTTCTACAGTGTAGTGTCTTTATTCTTCAAAATTCCATTCGGAAAAAGATAAGTTAATTGTGGGATTAATTTAATGGTTGTTTTAATTTTGCATGTTCTGATACTTGCAAAAAGGATATTCAGTGAGTTTCTGTGCAGTATATTCTGGACAGTTGAAACCTTGCTGTACCCATGCAATTTTTTGCAGAAACCGCAGCATCTAATCAACACAGACAAGGCCTGAGGTGATATTTATAGCTGTAGTGAGTTAAGAAAATCCCTCTGCACACTCAGTCTACATCCCGATTGCCATTTCGGTCTGTACCTCTGCAGGACGAACCCATGTATCTTCTGAATTAGGCACTGTACAGGTATAGTGTAATCAGGCTCCTTGAGTGATATGGTAGTTAATATGATTAAAACATTAGAAAAGCTTAAACCTCAGACAAACAGACAAAAACATTCAATATTAGGTCTAATTATTTATTGTGATGTATAATCGACCCATTTTTAGGGGTTTGTATGGTCAGATTTTGATTAGGGCAATTTCATGTACCACGTACATTAACACAGAAAGTGAAGTTTGCCCTACATACTCATGGAAATCTTGATTTGGTCTTGCAAATGTGGCCAGTAACTTTCATTGATATGAAAGATTATGCTAACCAGAGGCTCGTAATCCATCCCTGCTTCTATTGTTTTTTTAGATTATTAGAAATTGTTATTAGAGACTGCTATTTAGCTTATTGGTTTTTAGATTTTTAGAAATGGGCACAAAGTACCTTGGAGTAAATTCTTACAAGCTGAGTGCAACCTTTTCAGTTTTAAAATGCAGTGCAGAGTGATGAGTTATTAATATTAGAAAGAATTATTTATAGCATAATTTAAGCATTACAGAAAATCATATGCCTAATGCCATATAGAATACCAGTTTACCAGTATATATGTAGATCTTTAATTGCACTTGAATAGCGTAGGAAGGAGAGCAGAAATATCATTAAATTAAAGCAGAGAGAAATGAAATGCAGTGTCTAAGCACCTAAGGCATATGTCACAGCTCACATTCATTCACAAGTCAGCTCTCTTCAACAACCTTTAATCTACAGCCACAATATTAAGGATCTGGATGTTCAAAACGAAGCATAATAGCTCTGCAGGTAATTCCTTTGACAACTTGTGGTCTGTAAGACATTGCTCATGGAGTTGTGGACTTCAAAAGAACACAAGAGCTGCAAGCTTCAAACAGCAAATAAGTTTTCTGAAAAAAATCATTCTTAGAAGCTGTTAGAAAATCTCGACTTTTGGACTACAACAAGAGACAATTAGAAGATCAGAAGTGTTGGAACTATTTTCCTATTTGCAAGATAATTACATAAAATACAATCTTAGTAGTAGGTAGTGATATCTATTTCCAAATGCTTTTCTCACTGGGTTTTATTGTTCATGCTTTTCCTAGGCAAAATTATTCTGGGTTTTTTTGCTACCCAAAGTATAGTTTCATCTGGAATGTGGAGAGTGCTTTCTACCCAAACTAGCATCTATTGTACTGCAGTCTATTGAGATTATGTTTTTGAAAGTCCACAGACTGATGAAGGCATTGAATCCAAGTCTCACAACTTCTCTCACTGAGTACTTTAGTGAAAAGAGCTTCTACATGGTAACCAGACAATTCTGGAAGCCTTAATGTCTCTGACAGTGTTTTTATTAGAAGATATGGTTCCACATAAATATTCTTTGAAATGCTTCAAGTAGCAAGCTACTTACCAGACCTGAGTGTGGGGTTCCCAAAGCTGTGAGAACACTGTCAATTTCTGCCTGTCATCTGAGCCAGCTATTTATCAGCATATTGTTAGCCCATCCCAAATATGGGGCAATTTCCTTCACACAGATTTAAGTGTTTTACTTTGTAATTGAAAGAGCTAAAGGCATTTACAGACAAGCACTAGTGAAACTAACTGCAGCTTTAACGCCATACCTCTGGCAGAGGTCATAATTCCCTGAAATTAAATTAACAGAAGAAAATTTTGTATATGCATTAACCACTTATCATAAGGCAACAGACTAGACTAAATGAGCAGTGAATAGGAGTTTAACCTGTAGGAGAAAAGGAATATTTATTCTACCACACTGACTACAAAGGATGGTCTTCAGCAGCAGAAAAAGAGCAAACAAGTTGGTATAGGGGAATAATGTCTCAAACTGCGTCTGTTGGTACTGTTTGCTAAGTAAAAGAAAATCAGAGTGCTAACAGAACACATAAACTCAGCCAATGTGATGTGGGTCATTAAGCCACAGAAATTTGGTAACATTTGTTTGTGTGCCCACAGCTAATTCTCTGGGGTTGTGACTGAATTTAGGAAGAGTCAGGTACAAGCTGTTCATGCAGAGTCAGTCTGGAAAGACCAGAGAGAAACTCCTAAATCTAAATGGGAAATACCTCATGGTTTTTTGTACTTAACAGTACAGGCAAACTCTTCTGAGTAACAGTTTTAAAGGTGTCTGACTTCCTCAGAAACACTACTTCAGTTTGTGAGCCATTTAAAAAAAACAAATTATCTTAATTTCAGATGTGAAAAGACATAGGATTGGCTGACTGAAGAAGAAGAGTTTGAACAAATAACTGACATAAAGAAACAAACATATCAAAGTAACTGAATGGGTTAAATTTGTTATGTTCAAGACTGCCAAATCTTGAACTAAGAACAGGAAGTTTATTGGCAATTTTCTGAAAGAGGAGGAATCCAATGATAAAATGTGAGCCATTTGTCTTCCCAGCCATTAAAGGAAATTCACTTTAAGGATTTTTTTGGAGTGGTTGCTGCTGCTAGTGTGCCCATTATAATTTATCAGTGTGTCTGCTGGTAATATTGTCATCAGTAGGAGCTCAGGTGGACTTCCATTAGTGCTATCACAGTACTCATTGGCAAAATATTTCACTGACCTGGACAGGATCTATCCAAAACTTTCAAAGCCTCATCTGCTGTGGATATTTTTTCTGCTAATTATTTTCAGCAATTATAGAAGATAATTCCTCAGGACGAGTTATCTAGAGAAAAGCAGCAACAACAAACATAATTAAGAAATAAAACTGTGTCAGTCATCATCATGTTCATTTAATTATAGGCCATATCCTTCTCAACCTTCATCTTCTTGTATGATATTTAGAATATAAACTCTCTGGTAGAGATAATTTCTTCCTGATTTCCACTCAGGTCTTAGCTTTTATTGGCAACTTTGGACGCCATCACAATACACATGTTCAAAACTAATATGCCTATATGTAATAAATGTAACTAGGCACAGTTATTTAACCATATGTTGCATTAGTTTTATGGCTCTGTTGCTTGCTTTGACTTAAAGCTGTGTTAAATTCATGCCAAGTAATGAAAAGTGGGGGCTGACTGGTTTCTTTGTCTCACACAGCAGCACAAAGGAATTCCAGCCACTCCAGCCAGTGAGTCAGGTTAACTGGGAACCCACCTTAAGTGCCTCTATGCAAACATAAGCAGCCATGAAAAATAAAAAAGGGGAGATAGGGATGTGCCCACACCTTCAATCTTATTGGCATTATGAAAATGCTGTGGGATAGCTCCTATGACTGAAGTGTTGGAGCGGAAGAATACTCTTTAGAAAGGATGGGAGGGGAGACAATGAGGATGTGTCACCCTCTCTGTCAGTGATCAGCTGGACCTCATGGGGCTGTGCTTGGAGGTGAATGAGGTGCTGACCGAACCTCATGGGTGAGGTTTAAAGGAAGGGCAGAGCAGGTGACATTATAGGGGGAGTCTGCTACAGGCTGCCTGACCAGGAAGACTGAGTAGGTGCCACCTTTTATGGACAGCTAGGAGAGCCTCATGTTCATAAGCTCTGGTTCTCGACCACCCCAGTATCTGTTGTAGGGATGAAGCAGCTGTTTCTTAGCAGCTCTTGATCACTCAGTGAATAAGAGACCTCAAAGAGGGAGGTGAATTTCTATCACGTTTTTTCATAACTCACAAAATATTTTGTACCTTTATCCTGGTTCATTCACCAGGACCAAAGGTGAAAAGAAAATAAGTTTTCCTCTTTACTTCAACTAAATCAGTTAAGCTAGCAAGGTGGGAAAGAAATGCTGCACTGCGGCAAATGCTATCAGAGTATGTATGAATTTTCCTACACATTTTGAACAACTGTTGGTTCCATACTTTAAAAAAAAAATTCTCTTGCTCTTTCAGATAATGATATATATATAGATGATAACTTACATAAATAATTTCTTAAACTTGGATTCCTTGAAATGCAAAACATTTAGGATTGACAATGTTACTGCTGTTGCTTCCACATGGGTTGACCTTTGCAGTTTTGGAAAACACAGTAAATATGGTAATTCTGTATTGATACTCTATGTTAGAAATTGGAATTATCATCAAATAATTTGAGAGAACTACAAAGAGAGACATGACCTAGCTTTCAGTGGACTACTTTGTTAGTCCTACTTAACGTGCACAGTGAAGTCAGCATAGCTGGAGTTTAAGGCATCTATAGGAATAATTTAAAAATAATAAAATAATCAAGTTGAAGACCTGAGTTGCATGAAGTGAGATATTACTTCATAAGGTCACAGAAATTTCTTTTTAAAAGTGTGTTCACTGGCAAGTTTGATTTGGAGGAATCAGGTTTTTAGATTAGAGCTGATACATTTGAGCAAGGCTAGCATCTCTTAAGGTATATTCAGGTCATTTCTAAGTGTTCTAGCTTACAAGATCTGATTATCAGGAGTTTATTACAGGTCCTGCCACTCTGTGAGGTGCTGTCATATCATAGCAAGGTCAACAGAATGGTCACATCTGCTCCTCAGTTTTCAGATTACTATTTTTCTGTTAACCAGGGCTAGCATTCTCTGTTATAAGGGGCAAATTTTTTTAAATAAAAGTTTACAGCGGTTTACCTGTCTGTATACATTGGGCTGTGAATGAATAAGGCAAAAACCTCCCATTTATGGATCCCTTTGAACTTGACTCGATTTGTTGCAGGAACACTGCATTCTTATCACAAAAACAATTTTAATCATTCCAGGCTTTGCCCCTCACAAGTACAGCCTTCTCCACTCTGGCAATGTAAGGGAATTGAAGGATATCTTCAGCCAGGAGTATCTCAATGCAAGCAACCATTGACTTTTTGCCAACGCCAGACATTGTAGGGATATGTCAGAGGTGGAAGGGGCTTCAGCAGTGGGCACTGAGTATTCCGTTCTGGCAGAGCAGCTCCTTGGGCATTTATGTCTGTCACTGCAGATGACATAATCCTGAAGGCTGTGCTAGAGGCCAGCCAGATCCAGCCAGATCTCAAAATCTAATTTGCACATTGAACATTGTGCATGGTATGGACTTACCATGTGTATCTACTACTTGCCTCTACTGAGTAATTTCAGCCGTAGGCAACTTTTCTGTTCTAAACACAGACAAAATAACTGAAGATGATAACAGATTTCCTGGTTTGCCACAAGCTAACACATCTTCATGATTTTTTTAATGGTTTGTGCTTTCTAATCACTCTAATCCCAGCTGAAAACTCAGATTTGTAAATACTGATATAAAAATAATCTTATTTAGAATCTGTACTACATTTGTCAGTAGCTGACTAACCTAATAACACATAGTAAGCAATATATGTGAATCAATTGACCTAAAAATATTCAGACTTCCAGAAAATGTGCAATTTCTTTTGTTAGGTTGTACTTCTTCAGAGCATGGGAAAAGAAAGAAAAACAAACCCCCAAACTAATACACTTTACAGTAAACATTTGATTCTAGCCAGTAAACAAATTCCAAACTACAGGAATCCTGTGGATTAATTACAAGTCTGAAGTATTGCAAAATCCTTCTATTTGAACAGCTTTTTACTGTGTTTCATTCATTATTAGAAAATAACCAATAGAAATCATATTTGCAAAGAAGCAAGAATATTATAGTATCAGACAAAATCATGTAGGATTTTATCTGTTAAACTGATATTGTCACTATCAAAGTCAGTATTGAGGGCAAGATAATGAAAAACCGATTGGTGTTTTACCTAGCACTGAAAAGAGGAAGAGAAGCGAAAATATTTTAAGGGACTGCTATTTATTTTCTTTTTCTTCACATAGGCCACATATTGGACTGAAAACTTGCTATTTTCTACAATAAAAGTATCTGTACTAACTAAGTTAAGATTGAGGTAATATTTGCTTTGCATGGTCTATGCCTAATGAAGAAAGAGTCTCTATCCTAAAAACTCTATGATCCAACAAGCTAATGCAAAAAGTAGTGGGAGATTCCCTTTAACTTTAGTACACATTAAGTTGTTCCCTAAGTATGGCTGGAATGTTTGATCATTTAACAGTGCATGCTTTGGTGGGCCTATGGATGTGGACTGAGAAATAAGGCTTTCTTCCTCCTAAATCATTAATAATTATAACACCTCAATATTGTCACTTGTTCTTTTGTTGAGACTGTCAAAAATGTAATAGTTCTGTGCACTCAAAAAAAGGGACAAGAATATACAAATTAGTATCTGTGATACACTATCATTCATTCTGGATATAATAAATTATTTTCCACCAGCACATTTCAAATCCTTTGAAAAAACTTTCAATATGGCAATCACTCATTTTATAAAAATTAAAAGCAATGATGATCAACTGATATTTATGATAGGGATTTTGTGATATTGAAACTAAGTATGTACCCAGATCAATAGGCCTTTCATTTCACCTGATTGATCTAAGGTAATTGAATAATTATTGCTCAGGCAAAGCAAGTTTACTCTTTTAATTTTCAGCTGTGCGTTCTTCCTTTCTCAGAAGTTTCCAAAAGCTGAGACAGAGGATTGACAAAGGAAACCAAAAAGAATATTGGTCAAATCCATTCAAGAGATCCTGCTGTGGCTAATTACTGTTACAAATTAAATGACTAAAATTATAAAGTACTGTTTTTCACAGACTGCTACTTCTTCTGTAGCAACATACTGTGATAGTTCTTTTCTTTTTTCCTTTCTTTAATTTTGGCCATGGGTGTCTTCTAAATGACCATATTACTTAAAAAGAAGGAAGTTATAGAGAAAGGTTCATGGCTGTTACTATATTCAACATATATTTGCAATACTGCAGACTTTCATTACCAAGATATACCCATGGGAAATTTTGTGATGTCCTTCTTTTAATGCTCCTGGAGTCCAGATTTAAGCAATAAATATATTTCATCATCGAATCTCAATCTTGAAGCAAATATGAATGACCTTCTTAGATGAGTAGATATTGAGAATTTAAATTTTTGTAATACACCAGCATTTCAGAAGAAAGCACAGTGCATGTCACTAAAACACTGAGAAAAAAAAATAAAATTCCATTTTTGTTGCTTCCTCATCATCAGTGATGCATTATGTTTCTTTACCAAGTTAAAATGTTGCACTCTTTGTGCATGATCATTCAGCATATTCAACTGTGTGAAGAAATATTTACACTATATTAAAAAATAAAATCCTCTGAAATATTTACATTTCTATTCATAACACTTAGAAGCATTCAAAAGTTGTTTGACAAATATAGATGTTTTTCACTGATGAAGGAATCTCATTTACTGCAATACAATGTGCAATAATTACACAGAGTGTACAGGACATTGCTAATGTTTAGAATGTAAAGAAATTAAAAGCAAACACAAGACAGTTTCCATTCTCTCTGTTTTACAGCTGTATCAGAAGATAAAATGCTGACTTTTCAATTAGCCAAATGGACTAGAGAATTCAAAGCATTTTTCTCATTCCCAGTTCAGAAATATCAACCTAAATTTGCTAGCAGCCTTGAGACAGCATGAATCCACTACCATGACACATGAGTTTAAATTCATAGGAACATCTTTTTGAAGTCAAATGACTTCTTTAAGGTCACGCACCTCAAATAAATACTAAGTTTGCAAGTCATTGCATTATAAGTTCGCTCTTTAGAGCAAATAATTCTCTCTTAGTCACATTGGTTCAGCACAGGCTGGCTTAATATTGCCCAGCCATCAAAATAATGAATAGAATAGTGTGAAAAATAAAGGCAAACATTATTTGGAAGAAAACTAAATCTTGTTATATTACATCATGATAAGGAGCTACCAGATCAAAAATGAGGTCTTTAGGATGCTATCTTAAGAACAAGCAGATTCTGCACATAAAGATGTTCTATCTATTAGTGAGTTGGACAAGCAGAAATATGGACAAATATGCATGCATATACACGCACACACTTAGCTTTGTTTATATATTTTAGGTATCAACAAAATGACAGACACTCATGGTCACTGTTCTTATTGATCTTTGTCATATGAAGAAAAGATCTAATATTTTAGTTATATTAAGGTAGGAAATTCAAAGGAAAGTAATATTTTAATAGTTTTTTTTTTGTGAGATATTGTCATTTATTTAAAAACAATTATATACATATTATAGATATGCCAGAGTGTGTGGGCATATAAACATACTCAGAATTGTACCAATTTTTTTTCAATTTTTGAATATAGGATAATCTAACTATTCTGAATCTTAGTGTTGTGTCTGTGTCAATTAATTTGATTATCCAGTAAGGTAAGAAATGAATGCAGAAAATCAACCAGACAAAAAACCAATTAATGTTTATTGTCTGAAAAGAACAAGAGTCTAAGAGTTATGATAATTTCACCCCAAACATAGGATATGTTTGCCATTGATCACAATGAGTAACTCTAGCAATGACAGTATTTTTCTTTTCTTTTTCTTTTTCTTTTTCTTTTTATTTTATTTTTATTTTTATTACTAATTTGCCACATTATATCTATTATTCTTCATTCTGAAATTATATTTTATACCTAATATGAAATTTCAGGGATTCAAAAACTTGTCATCCCGGTTGTAAAATTTCTTCTCAAAGAAGAATTTCATCTTAAAGACATGAAACCCCTATTTATGGATCGATTTAAGTGAGAGGGAGAAGTGAACTGGTTTCAGAAGCTTTTAGAAGGATTTCTTGAGTATGACTTCAGAAATCTTTGAAATACATTGTAGAACCGTGTAAGACATGGAAAGTACCCAACTAAATTTCTCCTTATGCCTTATCCTGTCACAACCAGAGTGTGTGACTGGTGGTCCAATCTATGTGGAAAGAGCTGGTTGGAGATGCATTATTAGCAGGACATATAATCTTCTCCTAATTTAGCAGTCAGAGTTGTGTAATCAGCAGCAGCTGTTATGAAAATCTTGAAATTAGTTTCTGAAACTTTCCTTCAGTAACAATTTCATGATGTTACACTAATGAATTTATATGCTAGAAGCAGAAATTAGAAGACATTACAAAAGAAAACTTTAACTAAAGATATTGCTAAATCGCTAAAAGCCTCTTAAAAGAGATCACATTTCCACACTTTTACACTACATGGTGAAACATTGGTCAGACATGGTCTCAGTCCAGAAGGATTCTCTGCAAACACAGAACAAGAGCTAAATACAGGAAGATTGGAGCAATGATAGCTCTACACAAATATGGTGCAGTTTCTCTTTTTGGTCCCCATAGAGACATCCCAAATCTCATAATTGCAATAAGTTGAAACCTAAACAAACCCATCAACTTAAATTCCAGATGTTACTGGGTGTAGAATGTATTTCATGTGAGAAATGACCCTAGAATTTGGCTGGAATTAAAAAGAGCAAGTAGGACAAGAAAGCAAGATAAACTTTATTGTCTATAGCATAAAACCCCACTGTTGCATAAAGCATTTGGACAAGTCCCCATTCTCACACAATTGAAGTCAAATATCCAAAGCCAATGATGAAATTAGTATAGCTGTATCTATTATACATGTGGAAACACTTTAACACTTTGCAGATGAAGTTACTCCTATTATATCCTCTAGATATATTAACAGTCTTACTCTTATGTCAGTTAGAATGGCACTGCAGATCTTAATAACATAGTAAATATTCTTGGCTGTAATGTAAGACTGATGATTGTCAGTACAAGATACTGTTGTTTTTTGGTTTTTTTTAATATGGTATGTATTTCATCAATAGAGTTATGAGGACACATAATACCCTACAAATGTTTTCTCCTAAATTATAAACGAATGATTAAATATGGTCACTGAATACAGTAAATAATCAGCAAAACACAGATCAAAAATGAAAGTGTAATAATGTGAACCTCAGTAAGGGTTGAGTTACTGAAAAGTGCATTAATATTTTCTAGTGCAGTTTTGAAGCTCCATGAGAGGACAAAGGAAATTTTATTGTTTGAAGAAGTCAAAAGTGCCTCAAAGGAACTTTTAATTTTTTTTTAAAGTTTGGCTTCTATTACAAGAACATAATTAAATGTGAACAGATATAACTTTCTTTAAAGACAGAAGAGTGTAAAATGAGGTGCTGAGTGAAAGGAGTGTATATCAGCACAAAAGATGAGTGGAGGGAAATATTTACCGGCTACATGTCTATGAACAGAAAATAATTTTGCATCAAGATGGTGCATTCATCTAAAAAACTCAATCATTTTTCAATTTAAAGCTTTCTTTCAGTCAAAGACCTGGTATAGTATAAAATCAAAAAACTACTACAAAACAAAACCTGTAGTCTTTACTGAACTTTTTATATGAATAATTTTCACAGTTTCTTTAAGAAAAAAAATCAAAGTATGAATATTTGATAAGTTTAAGTGACAAACATGTAATGCATGCATGAAATGAGAATTAAAGAACATTCCTTTAATACCTTATGTAGTGTCTTGACCTGGTTTTCTTGCTTAAGACAGAAGAATTTATGCTGGACATATTAACAGGAAGAAGCTCTACATAAAATCAGGAAATGCATTACTGGGTCATCCCAACAGTCTCTGTGCCCGAATATATATGTCTGACAGTAGCAAGAGGAAACCCCATTTAAATACATAACCTTAATCTCTTTCTGTGCTTCACTGGCTTTGTACTTACCCAAAATTTCTATCTGTTGTATTTAACAATTTAGATAGGTCACTGCAGGCTGGTCCTTTCCATATCCATTTATTGATCTGTTGCACACAAATTTTTCTAGCCCCTTTATGACCCTACTGATAACATCTGTCACCACAGTGGCAATAAAAGAAAATTGATGTTTTATTATAGTGGGAAAATGCCTAACAGAAAAGTCCCAATACAGTCTTGGGAATATAGAATATACATAAATCACTTGGTAATCACGTGCGTTAAGCCTTACCTACAGTTCTCCTGTAGATGATAGGACTAGTTGTTCCTTTTCCATGCTTTTCTTCCTTGGGATTTGAACATGCATCCTTTACAATGCAGGAGGTTTAATGCAGTTCAGCTTCTTGAAGTGCTTTTGGATGTTACAGAAATAGTAAATATACAAGTAAATATGAGTAAAATATATCTGCTGTGTTTTCCTGCTTGACCAACGTGACCCTTTTGCTTTGGAAAAGGCTAGTGGAGCGTATTCAAGGTAATTTACACACTAAGACTAACTTAAAAAGGCAAGAAAGAATCAAAGGAAAATAAATCAGGGATCTCCATTTTTGGTTTGGAAAGATTTGTTCTATAGAAACAAAACAGGGATTTAAGATGAAAACTGGAACACAGCAGCAAAGATATTACTAAAGCCATTTTTTGTTAGATGATGAAGAAAGGGGAATGAAACATGGTGTTGCTAATAGGAGCATATTCAACAAATTTGTGACCTTTTTGTTAGCAAAATGAAATGCTCTTTCACTGAGAGCATTAGTTTTGTGTTAGTATTGTTTTCAGTGTTTGGTAACCGAACTGTGGAGGTTTAGAATATACACCTAAAGGAAAAAGTCTTCATATTCACAAAGAAGCATGGATTAGAGAAAAGATGTAGGTCAAATCCCTAAGTCTTTACTTGGGCAAAGCTCCCATTTGTCTCACTGGTATTGCTCATGCGATAATATTGCATGCAGAGATTTTAATCTGAGTAACAAGATATGGAAATATACACCACAGTAAGGCAGATAGACTGTCATACAGCTTCTGATTTCAGCAACAAAATCAGGTTGGACAAAGGTTTCTATCACTCAGTAATATGTTTTCACATTTTCATATAATTACAGGTGTTAATGGCAAGAGCTCAAAACAGTTCCTTTAAATGTAATAAGTTTTCTTTAATGCCAGTATTTCAGCAATGCCTCTGTTACCAATTAAGACTGAATGACTTTTCTTCAGTCAGACAGTAAGTGAATTAACCTGAGCCTGTGGTCAAGTTCACATATCCCAGCCTAGACAGCAGCCAGTTTCTGTATTCCACGAATACTCATGCCTGTCACAAGCTGTCTGCATCCAGTTCCTAAGGAAATTGGTGTGCAGACTGGCTCATTCCATATTTAACGCTAGCTTCAGCAGTAATTAAAAATTAGGAGAGATCTTCAGGAAATCAATTAATTATGCATGCAAAGTGCACCAACTAAATTTGGACGCACAATTAGATGACTAATCATAGATTAAAAGGTTGAGAATGGCAGTTGCACACTTAAAAGGATGATGGTGACCTATTCTACCCCAAGTGCCTGTGCTTGCCTGTTTAGATCTACTAAGATTTGTTAGATAGATATTTGACACACCTGTAAAAAAGGTAATGCCTGAAAAAGGTCCAGAAACTTCAATACCCAAGTCTGTTTGCTTACTAATGGGAATATCCTGAATTTTGCTGAGTTTCGATGTACATGTCTCCAGCAACGTGTGTTTTTAATAAATCAGTATTACTGAGAAATGAACTTCCATTTGAGCTGACATACAGGGTTATATTTATGTACATGAAACATGGGGGAAATGAAAAGTTACATCTGTCCTGAAACTATTATGCCATTTCAAAACCAGTTATTTAAAGGCAAATAACAAATTTAGGAATAAACTGTTACTTCCAAAACTGCATGTTCTGCTCTATTTCCCAGGGTGATATCACAACATGTTGATCTCTAGTCCTTTGACAATTGTAATAAACTACTGCCTAACCAGCTAACTAGCTCACCCCAGATTAATTCCAGCTTTATCTTTTCAGGGATCACTTAATCTTCTGATGGAAGTTCTCAGTACAGTCAAATTTGGTTTCCATGAAAACTTCTGTTTTATAATATAATCAGTTCTTGCCAGTTCATTCAGAGGCTTTTTGAACAGTTTTTGGTTTTTTCCACTTTGTTGTGTTTTGTTTAATAAACCCATAACCAGATCATACAGCTGCAGTGGAAGTGTGGCATTTCTTGCTGTTTAAGTGCAAGCATGAAGCACACAACAGCTGTCATCCACTGTTAAAGGGTTTTCATTCAGCAGATTAAAGGTACAGAACGGGGCTTCCTCAGGTCACAGAGCAACTGAGTGATAAGAGTGATGGCTGGCACTCCCTTCTCCCACAGTGTGTTTCAGCTCCCACTGCCTTTCTGCCTTTCTGTGGAAGAAATAGCTGTCTCATACATCTGAATACAGAAAAAAAATAGTGCATGATTATTAAAAATAAAAAAAATTAAAAGAAATTCCCAAACAACAGAGCAGCAGATCAAGTTTCTGCTTTTTTTTTTTTTTTTTTTTTTTTTTTTTTTTTTTTTTTTTTTTTTTTTTTTTTTTTTTTTTTTTTTGGTAGATTTATTATTTAAGAAATAGTAAATCACGTTATACATCAAAGTATGATGAGCATCATCATATCCAAGTCAAATGCCCATCACTTGAGTAGGGAAAAAGTGAAATTCTTAGTTTCACCATTTAGATATTATTATCTGTGGAAAGTATTTCCCATGAGAAATATCACTCTTGGTGTGATCAGGCTGGCCATTTTTATGGTCTTTCCCTCCCTCCCATCAAAAGGGAGAAATATTAAGGACATAGGCCAAATTCCCAAGCTGTAATCTATGATGAGTGGTATTTGACTCTGAAAGGAATCTTTAGTAATCATATTCTCTTGAATGAATCAATTTGGAAATAAAATATCAGCCAAGTCAGTCAGAATATTTCCTTCTCTTTAGATAGAACAATGTTTCTGCAAGACCAGTGTTAACAAGATAGGAAAATTCCTTGGAGAAGCCTCCCCAAGGGCATGCTTCTGCCCTGTCAGAAATCTAACAAGTTAAACTGTATCTTGTCCACCAAAGGAATTTCCCAACCTTCCCAAGTGTGTCGAAAAATAGAAAGCAGTAATAAGTTGAATAGGACCGTGAAGATGATATTTGAAGTTATTACAGGCACTATGTCCAGAATCAAAGTGCAAAGGATATGATACAACACACTCAGTGGATAGTGCTTCTCATGGTAAGTATTTATGTTCACCTCATTCTGCTAAACATATCAAATAATATCAAACTCTGTCCAATTCATCTTTCATCTAGAAGCTGAACACAGTGACTGTAGTGACAATGGTGTGTTAATCAATTTTCCATGCTATCCATACATGAGTCATGCTTGTGATGTCCTGTATTTATGACTGAAAGCCTAAATCTGTCTAATATACATACTGTGCTATTCTCCTCTACAATTTCCATTAAATACAGTTCTGTACAATAAGGCAGATAAAGATTATTCATGCTAACAATACACTAATGCTTTCTTTAAGGACTTCCCATACATTGTAAAATATATTTTCATGTATTTTTATAAACTGAAAAAATGTTTTGAACACTTTGAGCATGCTATAATCTCTATTTTTACTAGTAACTAGAGCAACAGCAGCAGATAAAGTAGACCTCAGTATTTCCTTCTCCTGCATTGTATGTGACTAGAGGGTTCCAACAATGCTACTTAAGCACTGCTTTAAACTACAGAAAAACTTTCACCAGTGAGTGAGTGACAAGTGCCTTCATGTAGCACTTTTCTGTGATGTACGTGTTTTTAATGTACTGATACACCTCAGATGCACTACTAGTAAAAAAGATACTCATGCTTCTGTCAAGGTTACAGAACAAAACAATGTCAGACCATAAAATGTAGAGATGCAATGAAAACTATTTCTAATAGGGATTTTATAGCTTCAAGCATTTTGTTACACTCTCAATCTTCAGAAAGGCATATTTTACAATCCAGTCTAAAAAAATTGACATCTGACTTAGGTAATTATCATAAAAGGCCAGTATTGCAACATATTTATCATTTTGGAATGAATGTTCAATACATGAATAATGAGAGGAACAACATATCAGGCAACACCTAAAAATGTGCACAAATAAAAGACAAATATTAGACAAATATTATAATGCGTACTTTAAAAATGCCATTTCAAAACTCTCAGGTGTTTCTAAACCATTTCGCTGGAATTCACAACAATTTATACTGCGTCTGAATGATGTAAATGAAATATTTGGCAACTGCTTTCAGTACCACCACTATCTGTCCCTGATACGGTGTTCTTTGTAAATGAAGCTGTTGTTACAGCAGACTCTCCCATAACAAATAAACAAGAGTGCTAGACAGCCCTAGTGCAGCCCAAAAGCCATTTTCTCAGCAGCACACTTAGAGCATGCTTCTTCATGTGTGTTAGGTTATGTATGTGTATATATATGTATATTTATATATTTCTTATATATATATATTTATATATTTCTTATATATGTTTATAGATACATATACCCCTTTCAGTGTTTAGAGCTGTTCAGATTTAGATGACTGGGAGCTATACAGCATCTGAAGAGACAACAACAACAACAAAAAGATAAAACTAAAAAGCAGGGTACCAGGTGGCAGCCTTGTGGTTGCATTTATCTTACAAATAATGTGTCAAACATTTTTCTGTAACAAGCACATTCTGTATTGTGTGTGTCCACTCAGTCATTGATGGAATTTGTGTGCTTTTCCAATTTCTCACAATGACACTTTTTGATGCCATGATCACAACTAAGAGCAGAAGTCGCCACACTGCCTTCTGAACAGCAATTTCAGGGAGAGCAAAATAAAAGATGTGTCCATTTGTGTTTGGTTGTTTTGGGAAGCAGGGTTTTTTTTTTTGTTTTAGTTAAGTGATGGGCTTTCTGGATGAAGCCATTCACCACTCATTCTTCCTCCTTTCAAACAGTCTGTGATAAAATTATATTTAGTTTTCAGATGTTACTTTTACATGCTTAATAGTTTAATTTGTTTTTTGTTTGAAAAGGATAATGACAAATATCACAAACTATTTTTATTTGTTATTGTCAGCATTAGGAAAGAAGATAGTCCTTTCTGTTGTACCTTATCGAGGACTGTATAATGAATCTCTGAAATAAAAATGAAGGAAACAAAATTTTGATCTTACCTTCTTTTTAATATCACTTCTCTGCTCTTGTCAGCAGCAAAGAGACAAATTATAGTACAAACTTCAGTTATGTCCACGAAGATATTTTCCAAATATAAAAAGCGAAAACTATATCTGGTAAACATTCTTTTTTCTTTCCTAATGCCTTCGAGGTTTGGAGTACTTTGTCTTTCTACATAGCCTATAGTTAGGAAAATGAACTGCCTCAGACTCCCGAGACCATAAGGTTCCTCATCTAAACAGATACAAAGTGAGACTTTAAAGAGCCTCTGCTAGTTCATGTCATAGTCCTGAGATGATAAAAAAGACCAGGAGAAGTATATTTTTATTGCTAAAATACTGCTTAAGTCCAAAGTTTCCATACAAGCCACTGGTAGACCCTAAAATTAAGAGTCTGTAGTGGCAGTGGATGTTCCGACATTCTTAAAGTACTTTGTTTTACTATAGAGTCATGTTTTCTATTGGCGGGGCGTTAGTAGAAAAGAAAATCCAGAAACAACCCAATGGTATCTAGGCAGGATTTTCTATACTGGTTGTAGATCCAGTCCATGCCATGATAAAGAAAATTCAGAAAACTCTTAACTGACAGATAAATCTCATTGAAGTCTTCCTACCATATTAATATCTATATATGTTTGAAACTCATTATGTGAAGTATAAGATTAATATGCATTAAAGCACACTTTACTTCATCATAAGGTGTGCTAAACACTGATCACAAAAATTTCATGATTGAATTTCTGTACAACATATGTAATAGGTACAGCTGGTACATGTGTTAGAGGTCATTTAAACAGGCATATCGGATATCAGTATAGTAGGACCAGAAGAAATCAATGCATTTTTACTATATGCTATATATTCCTTGGTCTCAAGTAAAGGTTATCCCCTAAATGTGTTAAATGAATGACATGAATATAACTGATCACACTGTTTTTTTTTCCTATTCTTCCTTACGCTGAAAAATTTAAGCTTAAATATGTCCATACATTGTTTTATGCATACAGTTTCTGCCTCCTTTCTGAACAAAATGTCTATCTAAACTTCCTTTTTAGCAGCCACAAAATCTGATTTTTTTTCTCCATTAGGAAGAGAAATAAAATATTTTCCATGAGAGTTTTATTCACCAACAACTGCATAAAATAACACTAAGCCCCTACCACAGTATTTCTTTTCATTTCTCTTAGAAATGAATGCTCAACAAATACATCAAAAAAACTCTGAGTTATACTGCATATCTTTCCTTGCCATCTTGGCTAGGATGCAGTAAAGCCCATAGAATGATTATGAATGGCTTTTTGGATCTATTTCTCTTCATTTGACCAGGGCTCATGAAAGAAGAATGAAATAGACAGATCTTCAATAGCCAAACTTTTTTCTTTCCTCAACAAATGCTTCTTTTACCTCCCTGTGCACTTAATAGTACAAATACAAAAGTACTAGACTTGTCCTGAATGCAGATAGTAGATATTTAAATGTTTTGGTAGATATTTAAATATTTAAATAAACTCGTTAATTAAATCACATTTTCATAAGAAATATAAGGAAACAGAAGAGACAGTTTGGAGAAAGTATTAGGCTTTGGTTGAAACCAGCAAAAAGCAAACCAAGTTCCTGAGCTGTCATTAACTGTGATAAGGCAGGCAAAGCACCTTTTAGGCTTTTAAAAGTATTAATATCAGCAGACAGCCATACCAAGGCAGCTTTTCTTAGAAGAATTTTCTCTTATGAGAACTGAAGAAAAAGAGTGCAGAGAAAACTAAGTGACATACCCCAACAGAGCAAACAATAGTACTTGCAAACTCTTAAATCTAAATCAATGTCTCTATTGAAGAAACCTAAGAAATAAACCAGATTTTCCTTTAACAATAGGGCTGATCTCTCTGCTGGAAGACACAAAGGAAGTTGTTGCTTTAAAAAGTCTTAAGTTATATATATCTTGCCAATTGTAATATTTTTGGACAGATATGGCAATATTCCAATCAGTGTGGGTTTACTAGTGTCTGTTCAGTGAATCCAGAATGATTTCTTGCTGATACAGATTTCACAGTGAACATTTAAAATATGCAACATAAACAAATATAAGAGTAATTGCATGCAAATGAAAAGAGTTTCCCAAAGGGAAAAGGCTATCCCTTTTCTGATATGGAGGGAACACATTTAAGGTTGCTTAATTTTTATTTCAAAGTCAAAAGTGCCCAGGTTGCTTAACAATAGTTTTACTTCTTCAGAAAGTAAAAAAAGAACAGATTTCTGAGAACTCATCTCAAAAACATGTTCAAAATATTTCCCCAGATGTCATTAAAAATGTGATTATTTGCCTTGGTATATGAATAATCAGGAAGAAAAAGAAGGCAACTCCATCTTCTTCCTCTCAGGGCATGCTGCTGTAGGGTTTGCTGAGGTGTTTATGTGGCTACAAAAAAGCTCCTGGTCCTAAGGCTGTCAAACCAAGTCCTTCCAAACGAATTATGCCCGAAAGCTCTTTTGTTTTTCCTTCTTAAGACTATTTTTCCTTAGTGTCTAGAGTCAGACACAGGAACCAAATGAAGCTTGTGTTCACGTTAATAAACTCCAAGTGTGCTCGCAGCAGATTTTGGTGGCTTACTGTGATGTGATTTATGCTATTTCATCATATGCATTCTTCCAGGTTCAAAATGCATATGATTTTTCATAACAATTAGCTTAGGGACACCACAGATCCAAGTGGGCAATTCACTCTGTTATAAGCAGGTATCTTCTCAAAATGCTGATTTATCTGCAACAGCTTTGAAAACTGACACTATCACCCCCACCACTCCTCCCAGGCCCTTCTCCTTCCTCATCCATTCAGTACCGTGCTTCCATCTATGGACAAACCCTTTGGTCGTTGTTATTGCAACTTAAGCCTTTACACTCACCTGTTTGGACAGTGAATGTAGAAGTGCTCTGTATGCATGTACTTCCTTGTAGCTTATTAATGACAGCATTTTTCTTCTTAACATTCTGCCCATGTTCCTAGTCACAGGAAGGCTGAATGATGTAGATTGTTTCTTAAAATCTTTCCCTTGATGATTTTTGCTTTCTTTATTCACACCAATGAGGTACAATCAAGAATAAAAGCCTATTTTTGAGATATTGATAGGAATAGCACAGTGCTTCCCTCCTCACCCCTCCCCTGCTACCTCCCCCTTTTCTTTTTGGAACAAATAATAATTTTTATGTAGGGCTTTCTTTGGGAATCAGATTGATTTTGCCTTCCTATTCTGTGCTCATCTCTAAATCCTACCAAAGGGAAATCTGCATACAAGTCATCCTCTGAAAGTTCATTCCTATTCTGAAACCTCATTCCCAGTCTTTGTGGTTTTTGCAGGTATTTGCTCTCCAGCTTCAATTTCCTCCTCACCCCCTCCCCAAAAGAAGAAAATTCTGCAGCTTTTTATGTTTCTGTTATGTGGAGCTAGTATGTGTTATGTGAGTACATGATAATAATGCCACATGCATTCAGCCTTCTGCAGTGACCCACAATTTTTTTCTTCTTTTTCACCGAAAGGTGAGATAAGCAGACAGTTAATAATTCTTTTTCTATAAGTATTTTGGGATGAGGTTTATTACTTATTATAAAGGATTTGGTTAGTTTTCCAAGTTTTGCACAAAGAGTTTACCACTGTGATATGGCATGCACAGAATTATTTTATCCTACAAGCTGTACTAAATAGTATAAAATTATGAAAGAGCAAATAAACTAATAGAATATCTTTAATAAAAATCAGATGGTTTATCTAAGTCTCAGATGAAAACTGTTCTTTAAAAAGTCAAAACTTTTTTGCCCTAATTTTTGCTGGCAGTAACCAGATTCACAGGCCGAGGAACACAATTTGTACAGAACTTTATTAATGCCATATATTTTATTCTAGATGAGCCAAACAAAAAAGACAATTTTCTTCAAATGGATGTCTTATATTATGTCAGAAATCCTAGTTTTAGAGGCTCCCAAAGAAAGAACATGGACACAATACTCCAGCTATGTGCCCAAGCATATGTAGGAGGCTTTAAATCTGCCTGCTTGCCAACAAAAAAAATATAACATTTTTAATACTATCTTTTCTCTCTGAAATAGTACATGAAACAGAGAAAGACAATATTTGATAAGGTCAAACATTTATATCAAAGACTGAAAACAGAAGAACTTTGTATTCCTTAATCACATGGATGCAGGAGAAGCTGGTGGTCTCTATCAAACACACGTTCTGGATCAGGCTCACGAGCAGACAAGCAGGTCAGCTACAGATTGACAGCTTTTTTATTTTTTTTTTTTTTCATAGAGGTACTTACTAGGGCTCCTAAGGATGCTATTCCTCTGCAGGGTGGATACATAGAAGGATAAGGAAACCAATCTCTGCCTAATGACAGTTTACAGTTGAAATCTCACAACTGCTATCATAACAGTTTAACATCACTGCTAGCATGGCAGAGTGTGCAGAGGAGACATCCACAGTCATTGCCCATTTTAACTTACCCTCTGCACAGGACTGCTTCTTTGTTCACAGTGATCAGCAATACCTGGCATCCAGCAGGGTTGATCTAATAGGGGAAACTGATAAACTGCCTCCTGCAAAAAAACCATACTCATGTACCTTGTTTCCCTAGATAAACAATTATCAAACGTGGGCACTTCCTTCATTCATGCTGTTGAGTTTACTTCTACAGATTATCCTGTACCTAGCCAATTCTGCTCCATGTTTTCATCACCTGGTTTGCCAAAATCTCTTTTTTTTTTTTTTTTTTTTTTTTTTTTTTTTTTNTTTTTTTTTTTTTTTTTTTTTTTTTTTTTTTTTTTGGCAAAGAGGAGACCTCACAGCTTTCTCACAATTTTCTCACAACCTCGCAATTTCTCTTCTGATCAGGTCTTGCTGGTAATGCAAATCTGTGACTGTTAGCCACTACTATTTTTGTTTGTTATTATCTTCAGTTGCTTCAATACATAAAAGCAACTAAAATTACTCTTACAACCTAGAAGCAAAACAACTTAGCTGTCTGCAATTGCCTCTGTAGCACACAGCTTTAAATATGCAATATAAATGCAATTTCTTGATGCCTATATTCTTGAAGAGACCTTCTAAAGATTTAGAGATGTACTTGAGGTTATTGCACTTTCAAAGAAACAATAGCTTTTTCAAACTGACCAAAAGGTCATATTAGTATGTTTCATACTCTGTATACCTTGTGGAAATTAAATCAGAGAACACACCTTCTTTTCCTATACATAGTTTTCAAAACAGTCACATTGTTGAATTTTTTTTATATTACAAAATACGGAGCTCATATACTTCAGCAGTAACTTCAATTAAAACACTATCCAAACACAAATTTGGTATCAAGCTGCACAGAGGAATATTCTGCCTTGGGATATTAAACCAATAAGACAGTTAAACCATGGCAGAGAACCAAGACAAGCAATTATAGATAACAGTGTCATACAAGTCCATAACCCTCTACCTTAACTCTTGTTGTATGCATATAGATAGAAACCATAGCATATACATTTTATTTGGGTTTTTTATGCACATATATATATATGCACACCAAAATTGCTATATGATATGGGGACAGGGGAGACAACTCGTGTTCATAATATATAATCACCTTGCTGAGAAATATAAGCTAGAAAAGGAAAATATAAATGACAGAATAAGGGATCACTAGTGAACAAATTCACTATCATCACAGGAAATCAAGTAATCTCTTTCAGCCTCCATTTATTAAGCTACAGAAGCCAAATTTGTTTACTCTTACAGAGCAGATTTCTTCTTTCCTCACAGTTATCCACATTATATTACCTTTTGATCTCTTGCAATTGTGTGCCATTAGCAAATTCCACCAACATGCTCCTAGCTATTTTGTTAGGCAAAAGAATTACACATGATCAACACTTAAGTGATCCTTGAAGAACCTCTTTACAATACAAAGTCACAAAACCTGTTTGAATCTTCTCTAAACAATAAATGCATGAATAAAAGGTTCCTACTTGTTAATTAGTTACACTTTTCAAGATGAACTAGTAAATTTTGTGCACCTCCAAATCAATTATTCTCAACTCTAGGCCCATGATTAATGCCTCTGTATTAATTTCATCAAAAATGAGTCAATTGAAAGAAACATGCTGTGTTGCAGCAATATAAGTTACCATTCTTAAAACACTTGGATGGCTAAAATATTTGCTCTTGTGTATTTACATTAATATTTGATTCTGCAAGAAAATGTTCCTAAGTCACTCATATTATCAAGCTCAGACACCTGCGTATTCAAATACCATCCCTTTCAAAATCTTGACAGGATATTTTCCATTTGTATGTTTTGAGCATAGGCATTCTTTTCCTCCTACTTCTCCTGTAATCATCAATCTTCCCCCCCACCCCCTTCACATTAGCCACACTGTTTATATCCAGTGAGAACACTGTTCAATTTTATTTTGGAATTGTACCTAGATTATCTTTCTCATTTCATGCTGCCATACTCATTCTGCTTTTTACCTAAATGTATGAAGAGCTTATTACTGGCTTTTTTTATTCAGTTTGAAAGATAAGTCTTTAAACTGTCTTTTTGTCTCTTCTCTGTATTACAATTTTATGCACTAAATTTATTCAGTATATATAGACTAATAACTTTATTAAATACGTAGTGGAAAGTCAAAGAAAACTAAAGAAGCAGAGGAAACATATGCTCACATATTTTTAGCATCTTACAAATATAAAATTAAAATCTCCTATATACTGTAGAAGACTGAATGAGCTTATCTAATGTAGTTGGTGTGGTTCCTAGAAGGTTTTGTTGTATTTCAGAGCACTTTGTCCTGAAAAAGCATAAACCAATCTTCCAGGAAAGAACATGTAACTTCAGCTTAATTCAGAATTTGTTGGATTAGAAGTCTGTGTATTTGTTGGTTTTGTTTTGGAGACTCAGTTGTTGCTTGCTTGTTTTTAAAATCAAATACACTTTTGCAATTTCTTAGTTGTCATGTTTGTAAAAATTTTTGAATGCTAACTTCCTGTTTTCCCCAATTAGTCTTCTCACAGTGATGATTGAAAAAAAAAAATCAAAAAAGTATGAAACAATGAGGAAGTTAAACCCTGAGGTTTATTCCAGGTTTTAGCCAAGATCAACCTCTCTTATATATGTTCATTCCTTCTACCTTGCTCTCTTTGGAAGTCAATTGCTTTATTTTTGTTAACACAAAAGATAATTATGTGAGCAAGCACTAAGTTTTAGAGAATTTTATGGTGATAGACATTAAGAGACAAAACATTTCTGAAGGGAAAAATCTACTGAAAAGAATCCAAATCCCTTTTCCAAAATTCAAGGACAAGTTAAGGAAAGCTGTTAACAGCAACAGATCCACAAAGTAATTATTTTAGCATAACATTCCAAAAGAAAATTTAAACTTGAAACAAGTTTATCTGCGTAAAATATCCATCAAAATTGTTAAAATTCAGGGTTTCAAAAGGTGTTAAGAAACATTATTTCATCATCTGACATCTTCTATCATATAATGTATATTCAGTGGATCTTCTAATTGACTGGAACCGAAAATAATTAGTATAGTACAACTCTACTTTGTATCAGGTAAATGAAGTTGCTGTCTGCAGTGATGATGTGAAAGTTGAGAAAAGCTAACTCTTAGAAGCCAAGAAAAGGTCTCCCTTTCAAGATATTTTTCGGAAGAATAATCAATAACAGATTTAACATATATGTATTTTGGGTAAAAATATGTATCCATTAAAATCTCTTACTTGAAAGTTCATTGCATGACCTTATTATTATCTCAGTATTTTTTCCACAAGCCTACAAGTACATATACAAAATAAAACCAAACAAAGTAACACTGGATGCCTTCCTTTTAAAGGACTGCTATAATCACTGAATCAAAGTAAGTATTCTAAACAGATGATTATGTTAATTTAAAATGGCTTGGTTGATGTTTATACAGCATTTATGCTTGTACTTATTTTATTATGAATGGTTTGTTAAACAGCTATAACAGGTCAACCAGCAGCAAAAGTAAATTCGTTTTAAGGATTATTGCCCAATAAATAATTTGCTGAGGCTTATCTAAGCCCTATTTAATAAAATTCCTAACCCCTAAAATAGAACATATTCATTTGTAGCAATTACTGGTAGCTTAGGCCTGTCATGGGCTCTGTGTGTTTTACCACAGACTTTATGATACCTACAGATAGGTAACCATTAAAATTAAGCGTTTTTATTATGCAGCAAGGTAATTTCCAAAATGATGTATTTAGTATCTGTAGAAAAACAAAGCTTTGAATAATGTGTTCCTATTATTTCAAGGATGCTTGGTAAGGATATGCTACTTTTCTTCTGGAACAGAAGAAACAAAATTCAGCAACAGTTAGAATACTCACCAGTGAGAAATGAGACAGTGCCACCTCTGGCTCTTAAAGACTAGATGGCCTTTAGGGTCACGGCAGACCTAAAGATGCACCTCCTAGATATAAAATAAAATAAAAGATCATGAAATACACAAGAAAAAAGGTATAAATATTAAAAAAAATTTTTCAGTGGAAAAGTTGAGGCATTCATAGAATCTAACAATAAGATAAGGAAGGAATAGCTGTCCTTCTTAGGAAGAGAAGTACAACACCTTTTTTTTAAACTTTTATTTTTTTCAAGGGAAATTCATATTAGTTAAAATCTAAAGACTTTACAATTCTGAAGATAGATCTTTTCATTTCAGGAATGTCTTATTAATGTGTTTTTTTTTTTCAGAGAAAAATGAAAGTAATGTTATTTATTTTCTGAAAGTTTAATAATATATTTTGTCTTAAAGAAAAGTCAGAGAACTTTTTGTAAGTTGTTTCTGAGAAGGTAAAGGTGTCCAGGCAACCTATAATTTTACAAGCCCTTATGGTTCTATACTTTGTCAATCCAATATCAAGAACTCAGTGGTAGGTGTAAGGTGTTTATTTTACTCCCAGTAGTGCAACTGAACTAGAAGCATTTGGTTTGGATGAAAATAATAGGTTCTTATCACTTTCCAAGTAAATACGTATTGTAAAGGGAAACTTCGAGTATATACTGAAGACATCCTCAGAGAAAGAGGACCTAATCACTCTAATTTGGAAGTAGTAAAATACATGTGAAAGAATCAGAGCAGACAAAGTAAGCAGTTTTTAAAATAATATAATATAGGAATTATCATTTAATTTATAGTCTTTTGGTGACTGCAAATTCTGGCATTTGCTTATAAAATTATAACAAGTTTTGATCAAAAACACTGTTAAACTTTGTTTATTTTCACAAATTAGAATGTTATCAAACATTCAAAACCAGATTTTTCTGATTTAAAGACCCTGATACTTTTTTTTCTTTTTAACTTACAGATATGAAAGCTATATGAAAATCATATTCTTTACAGGCAAGTCAGGGTAGAAGTCTAACACTTCCTGCCCTTGATCATGGAAATGTCTATCTCATGAAGACTATTTAATTATATTTTTTCCTTTGACTGTTTTTAAGAATGAGTATTTGCCTTTTTAACTTTTACAATGTCTTAATCGTATTACGATCTTAAATATTGGCACCCCATCTGTCAAATTATGTGGAAGATTTCATACAAGGGAAGAAAATGCTGGGGGAGTGGGGGAAAAGGTCAGATGTCTGTTTGTGGTCTATAAGTGAGTCTACCTTTTGTTGTCCAGATGGACTTAAAGATGTTTTGGAGGCACAGTGGTAAGAAATCCAAGCTCTCCACTGAAATAGTGGCATGTAAGTAAGGACTATTAAGGAACTTTCAGTGTTTTACCTCTAGACACAAAACTGTTCAGGTAGATCTCAGTTCTAAGAAACTTTACACAGTTTTAACATTACAGGTGTGATTAGCCTCATTGAACACAAAGTACATGGCTTAAGAAATGCATTAATAATTTCAAGAATAGAGCCACATTAATAAATAATTCAGAGATCTTTAAAGATGAATACTATTTTATAGACATTTGGTATAAGCAGGATATTTTTTACCTCTTCCATGCAATTTTTCCTTCAGATAAGTGCACAACAAAAATATTCTTACAGAACTCAAACACCAGAAGCTGATTATATTAACCTGTAGACAGAAACGGCTAGGAACACTCCAATGTAAAATTTTTTAAAAAGGAAGTAGAGATCAGTCTAAATTAAAATTCTTCTCATAGAAATTTAATCAGGAATGTTTTCTTATACTGAAGGTTTAATTCATTGAATAAAAAGAGATAGGGGAGACAAAAACGCAGACAATAGACTTCTAAATCAGATTAGTGCTGGATAGTGGAGATTCAGTTCAGTTTAACAAAGGTGTAGCTTATTTTGCTTAATATAAATAGCTCTCTGTGTCACTACTGAAAGCATTCTATAGATATACATGCCTAATTCAATATGGATTGGAATATATCAAATTTAATACACCATTTTACCAGAACAGTTGGCTTCATCTATAGATAATAGAGAAACAGAAACATGGACTACTAGGGCTCATGTCAGTAAATTGACTCCTTTGGTCTTCTGCTTCTGGACGTGACTTACTCTGTGTGTTACACGACAGAAGTTTATGTAGCCTGCTCATAAGTGATGAGAACCTTTCCTCAGACAATCCATTTTGATAATCCACTGCTCTCCTTACTGGAAAGAGGTTCTCAAATTAAATAAATCTTCCTGACTTTAAATTAAACCTCTTGATCTTAGTTCTCTTTATCTTTGCTTATGACAATAGCTTTTAAATGTTTACGCAGTCATCTAATTTTTTTTTTCCTTCTGTGCCCATATGTAAACTAAAGAGACATAATTCTTTAATTTTCTTTTCATAGGCTGAATGTTATAAACCTATGATCATTCTCTCTGCTGTACTCTGAACAACAAATCAGCACCATCTTTATCTTTTGTGAAGTTTGACGTACAGAACTGGACCCTTTACCCGCCAAGTTCTTAGTGCTCTTTATTGACTGCTTAAGCAGCCTAGAGTCATCTAGTCTTTGTCAGATGAATTCTAGATTTACTGGTTTTCCTTTATCCAAAAAATTTTCTAGAGTTCTTAACAGAGACAAGGGGGTGGATCTCTTACACTATCTATTCAATACCGCCTACACAAGTGGTAGTTGTGGTCAAAAAGCCAAGGCCAGAAACCATAAATTTTAATATTTTTTTTTGTTTTTGTTTTTTTGGTTTTTTTGTTTGCTGGGCTTGCTCTTGAGTGGGTGTGGGATTTGGGCCACCATTGCTGTTGCCACACTGCCACCATCCTCAGGGAGAGAGCCCCACACTGAGCCACATTGAGGCCCAAGCCACACAGAGTCACCATTTCAGCAGCACAGCTCCTCATTTGGATGAACTAGCTTTCCTGGTAATGTTTTGTCCCTGCTTTCTGTTGTTTTCAGGCTGGGGAGCAGGAAGGTAAGCCACAAGAGCCTCCCTGATATATTGTTTTAGTTTTCCTGAATACCATGTGACCATAGCACAGGGCCAGTGGCCATTTTGCCTCTGTCTGGGAAACCACACTGGATACTGTCTTTAGGAAGTGCTTTAGTTTGTTTGGTTGTGAGTATCATTTTGTGGGTAAAACTCTCTCTTTTGTGCACTCTTTTATTTATACTGTTGAGGTTATTGAGATTTTTCAGTATTTTGTGATTCCAGCTTCCAATGTCTCATAGAGTTCCTCCTAGACACTAGTTAAATGGCCAGAGTTGTCTATAATCACCATATAACTTAAGAACAAATTACCATTACTTAATCTGTCTCCTTCCCTACCAAGACTTCTTTAATTCTAGAATCTCACAAATAACAATTTCCTCTTCTGATACAGATGCTCGTGGAAGTCACTTTGAAACATATGGAAGGCAGAGAAGTGAGTAAAGATAGTAACATGGCTTCACCAAAGGGAAATCTGGAGCTGTGCTGCCAGGGTAATGTGATAGCCTTCTTATGATGATGTGACTGCATCAGTACAGAAGGAAAGATAAATTGATGTGATTTACCTGGTCACTTTTTTAAGCCATTCAGCATGGTCTCCTATCACATTCTTGATGCTAAATTGAGGAGATTATGAGTTTGATGGATATACTGTTAGATGGATAAGGAACTGGCCGGATGGTCACATTCAGAGAATTATAGTCAGTGACTTAATGCTCAAGTGGCAACCAGCAACCAGTGGTGTCCCTCAAGAGTTCATATGGATAAGAAAGCTACTTTGAATCTTCATTGATGGCACAGACCAATGGGATTGAGTGCACTCTCATCAAGTTTTTGTATAACACCTAGATGAATGGTACAGTTGATATATTTGTGGGAAGAAACATCATCCACATGGATCTTAATAGGCTTGAGGAGTGGAACTCTATGAACCTCATGAATATCGACAAGACCAATGCAAGGTCCTGCACCTGGGTCATGTCAATCTCTAACATCAGTACAGACTGAAGGAGGAATGGATTGAGACCGGTCCAGAGGAGAGGGACTTGATGTCCACCATCCTTGTGGATGAAAAAATTGAACGTGATCTAGCAATGAGTGCTTGCAGCCTAGGAATCATATGCTGGGCTGCATCAAAAAAAGTGTAGCCAGCAGGTCAGAGAGGTGATTCTCCTTCTTTATGCTGGTCTTATGAGATCCTGATTGCAGTACTCTGCCAAGCTCTGGGATCCTCAGCACAGGAAGGACATGAACGTGTTAGAGCAAATCCAGAGGCAGGACACAAAAATCATCAGAGGGCTGGAACACCTCTCCTATGGATAGGCTCAGAGACCTGTGGTTTTTCATCCAGGAAAAGAGAGGGGACACCTACTGCAGCCTGTCAATACTTGAATATAAGTTATAAGTAATACAGAGAGAGCATTTTTACCAGGGCTTGTATCTACAGAAAAAGAGTTATTGTTTAAAATGGGAAAAAGATTAATATTGGATGGAAAGAAGAATTTTTTTTTTTTGCAATGACTGTTGGGAGACACTGAAACAGGTCGCCCAGAGAAGATTTGGGTGCCTCATCCCTGGAAGTGTCCAAAATCATGTTGGATAAGGCCTTAAGCAATGTAATCTACTGAAAGATTTTCCTTATCGATGGTATGGAGTTTAGGCTAGATTATTTTTGAAGGTCCCTTCCTACCTAAACCAATCTATGATTCTGTAACATTATGACCTAGTATTTGAAATATGTAGATGTTAACCTTCTACTCATAGGAATTCAGAAAACTTAGTAGAGAGAGAAAATCAAAGGATAAGATAGATGGAAAATCATATGAACGAATAAATCCTGAAGCATTTAAAGGCCTGCTTTTTTTAATGTTCCAGCTGTTACTCTATACCAGATATAGTCCTACAAGTCAGAGAAAAAAGCTCTGAAAATACTGATATTCAGACAGGATAGAGAAGGACAACTTATTTATCTGGGAATAGTTAAGTCATTGACTACAACAATAAGAAAGTATATATTCATAAATTCATTTTGATATTACTGAAATTTATCAACTGCATAATTATATAGTCCTATGCAAATACATTAAAGTAGAGGTAGATTTAAGTAGGACATGGCTTTATGCAGCTTTTCTGTATATGTGGGAATTTGTCTACATGCATTTAGAAAATATGAATTCCTAATGTGCTATTTGAGTTACTGTATAATCTGCTTAGAGAAACATAGTTTCATCAGAGCTTTGTCAAAGTATCAGATAGAATAACAGAAGTGTAACATCCTTGTATTCCTGAATTAAGATAAAATGAAAGCTGTAATTAAGATAGCAGCTTCTTACTACTTTGCTAATTTGATTATTTAATTAGGATAGAAAAGCATGGCATTTTGAAACGAATTTGAATTTTTAATCCTTTTTGGGTTATTTTACTTTCTTAGGTTACTGAGCAGCAAAACTGGTTATGATGTGAATCCCTTTAAAACATAGTTTTTAAAAGATTGCCCTTAAACACCCTGATTCAAAACTTGCCAGTGTTTGCAGTGCTAAATTGTTCTCATAAAATGTTAGAAAAATAAAGAAAAATATTCCCAGCAATTGGTCTGATAAAGGGGAAGTGGATATCATAGATTTTTGCAAAGTCTTCCTGTTGATTTTTTTTTGGTTTGTGTTTTAAACATGGACACTTCTAATAGTCTGAACAATATATTTTCTCCAGATTTAAAAAAAAAAAAACAAACTTGTACTGAAATCCACAGAAGAATTTTATTTGGACCTTTTTTTATTTCAATTTAATTTCTAGTTAAAATCCAACTCTATAATTTAGTAAAATATATTTTTGACTCTACAATTTTGAGTCATGCTAATAAATCCAAAATGCAAAGTTTGGATTTAAAAATCTTTCCTTCAAACAACAAATTTATGAATCATGACTTGAAAGATGTTCAGTTAAGATCAGCATTATAAAATTCTATCAAATTTGCAGTAGATATTCAAAAAACACAGCCCTTCAATGCTATGTATCCATACTCACACAGCAAGCCACTTTAAAAAAGCACCTGTTTTTCAGGTGAACATTCTAACAACACTCTATATGCATAAAATGAAGCAGAAAACCACTTATAAGCCTGAATTATTTTCTTTGCAACCTGCAGTGTTTTAGAAAGCTGAGAGCATAGAAAACTTCTCAGTATATGATGAATTTTAAACAGCACTCCTCTAACCCTCAGTGCATATTCAAGCTGAAGAAATAGGTTGCATTGAATGTAGGGCACAGTGGAGAATCTGTGCTTCTGGCTGTTGCTCAGGTACAGGAATTTTCTGTTGAACAATCCAACTGCCACAACCACCATGCACCCTGCCTGGAATTATACATGGTGCTGCACTTCTTCCATTCTCTTTGCTCTAAATCTGGATTAGTATATTAAGGATGTCGCTCTAGGATCATTTATACAAGGGAATATGATCTGTGTCAGGTGCTATCCCCTGTCACATAAAAAACAGGAAAGGCATCATAAAAAGTTCTGTAAGTTAGTTAGCCACCTCATGTCCTGCTCATGATGCTTTCTGGGCACCCAGAGTAGCTGCTCAGCTGCTTTAGTCTCAGGTATGAGCACTATCCAGGAACTTCGGCTGGATAGGAAAGTATAAAGGTAAAAACTGTCTTTTTCATAAGGATATTAATAAATATGTTGATTTTCTTGGTGACCTACACTGATGTCTGAGAATCTGACAGAATCTTTGCTGCTTCTGAGATATTTTATGTACTATGAAATACAATGAAAATATATCAGAGGTAGAATTCTGTTACCACTTCAATATAAATGCAGGTGGTACTGCAGGTGATATTTTCAGAATAAAATGAATGTTCTTGCCTTATTAAACTCAATCTGCTAGGTGAATTTTATGTCAGAAGTGTTGGAATGGACTGCTGAAACTGTGTTATAGTCAGAAAAGTGGCTGTCAATGTGGAGCTTGTTATTTAACATATCAGCTATTCTTTGGGTAAATCATGACTATGTCTAAAGTAGGCTTTTACAACAGCTGACACTAAATTACTAATTCAGCTATAGAAGACATTGGATTTCACTCCATTTCATGTAGGTGTAATTTTTGTTGATATTATATTTGACTTTGGTTCAAAAATCCTTATTGCAGATGAGAGTCCAGGAAAAAGGAAACAAAATAGACCTATTTTCTAACCTCAGTTTGACTTCACAGGACTCCTGACAAGGAGGAAAAAAACTGAGAAAAAACAAGTGTAAAACAAACCAAAGAGCCCAAAATTATTCTCACACACTGTGAAACCTGTCATTATCTTGTTTCATGTTCAAAATCAGTTTAATGACATTTTATCTAAATTCACCAATGTTAAATGTCCTTATTTCTCCTATAGGTTACATGTACATTACTAGATTACCAGTCGCCTGTTTTCAAAAAAAACACTTCATTCTCCTTCCCACCATTTTTCCTAATGATGAAAAAATATGGTCCTGTCATCCATGCTACCTATTAAGAATAGTATTTGGTCTTCTAGGTACCCTCTGGGGCAGAACTCAGTGTCATGAGCCAAAACTATGCCAGAGATTACATGGGGAGGAGTGATGTGGGGATCTAGATCTACAGCTTTAACGAATGTAAATTAAAGTAAGTTGAAGCATTTTTGTCTGCAAATTATGTTTTAGTGGCATCAAAAGATTAAAATCTCCTGAATACGTCATTTAAAATTGAAACAAAAAATCTTATTCAATAAAAAAGTCTGCCAAGTACCTGGAATAAATGGAGATCAATGTCCATTGGTACAAAGAATTAGAAAGTCAGGCAATAAAAAATACTTTTGGAGAAAACACTAAGCATTTCCTCCTCAAAATTAAATCTGACTGGGTAAAGTACAGAATCCTAACTATTACAATTTTAAAAAATAATTTTTTTTAACAAATTTTTGCTTTTTGAATGAAATTTACATGCAGTGACTGTGTTAAGAATAGCATTTTACTTGTTCAGAAGTACAAGATATTGTTTTAGCATATGGAGCATTATCTGGCATTGTACATCCAGTGTTTGTATGTGCAGGTGAGAGCCTGGATGGTGAATGAGATTGTATAGCTCAAGAATATTGAGCAGGTTGCTTTGTTTACCACTCTGTCACCTATAGCACCTTCTGGTTCACAGTCAGCTGGCTTGGACATAGATAAGCTTCTGACAGCTAGAGTCCCCTGCACAGATCAAAGAAAAATCTAACAGACCTTGGAAAGGTTATAAGAGAAATTGAAACAGCTCAGGATTTGATTCAAATTAAAGTTAACATCTGTGGAGGGCATAAACTTAAAGTACGACTTTGTCAGAAGTCCCAAGTTATGCTAATTAATTTTGTACAGCCAAGATTTTAGCTAAAAAGTAACTTTCTAGTCAGTTCTTTCTTGGTCCAGACTAGAAGCTAAATTAATACTGCAAAAATCAGCATGGTTACATTAAAAATCAATTGTCTTTTTTTTGATTGCAGCAACATTTGTACCATTGGTGAAGCAATATATTCATCTAAAAAGAAACTGAAGTAATTTTCACTTTAATCCATTTTTCATATTGTGAGAATTTTATCAAAGGGCTTTAATGTAAAAAGCAATTGAGTCCTGGTAGTGGTCACTGTTGCAAAACACACATCAAAAGTTCAGTGTAAAAAATAATATATCATGTTTGTTCTCAAAAGAGTTTGGTTTTCTTAAGCAATAAACATGAATGATTAATTACTGCTTAATTAAAATTATCTGAATACAAGAAATAAATAACAGTAAAGCAATATCAAAAATTCATGTGATAAAACATTGTTACAAATCATTCATGAAGTGTCTTGAAAGCTCCTTTTGTGATGAAGTGATATTATTTATCCATTGTTTTTCCTCTGAGATCAGTCAAGGTTCAAGCACTGTCAATAAAACAACATTCACAGTGACTTACCCATCCTTCATGTAGTGACAGACATCATCAATCATTTCCCCTTCAAGAAAAGTTCAGATCTGTCTACGTGGGTTCTATTTGAGTGAACATAACTACTGTATTTGAGTATCTTATAAAAAGGAATATTAAGACATGGCTGAACAAGTGAACTGTATTTATTCCTACTCTCCAAAAATTTAGTGAGATCCATTTTTCCTTTTCTTTTTTTTTTTAAACTTCAGTCTGTATTTGTGTTTTGAGCTTCTTTTGCTGCACAATAAGCAAGTATAATTTAAATTATGTTCTAATGATCCTATCATCTGGGACTTACACTCTTTTGACTAACAAGTTACAGTTTATTTTTTCAATTTTGTAAAATGCAAGTCTGTGAGGAAATGAGAATCACTAATCAATGGAGACTTTTAAGTAACTTTGTATTCATAAATAAAGTAAAAATACTTTCAATAGCTCAGCACATGGAAATTACTAAGAAGTGGACATGCATCAAACAGTAAAAAGCAAAATAGCACTAGTGAAAGAAGGAGATTTTTTTTTTTTCCTGTGCTGTTTGATAGCCAAGAACTTCACAAGCTCTCTTTGACTAACAGTATTCCTCAAAAAGTACTGCAGTGTAGTCATTAACCACAGTCCTCAAGGTTTATCCTGCCACTAGAATCAGTCACTTCTGCCTCCTTCTTTGGAATAAAATGTTCTCATTATTTGTCTTCTATTTGTTGATTTCAGACTCCAGTGAAGATTACTAGCTGATGGTGATGGCCTGGCTACTGAACACCTGGTGCCTGTTGTCTGCTTGTGAAGACAATGTTACAGCAGAGGCTGAAGAGTCTTCACTATGAGGAGAAGAAATTACCTCCAAGAGGAAGCAACTATCCCTACTGTCATTGCAAAAGAAGTAATCTGATGAAATATTAATTCAGTACCTTAATTAAACTCTGCCCTTACCAATTCTATGAGGCACATTTTTCATGATCCTCACTGCCATAGACTACTTAGAAACACTGATGTCCACATGTTGGTCATCTAAATGAAGTGATTATCCAGTGTCCCCAGTACTTTTTACTTTCTCTGACATAAACAGAATGTACCTTGGGAATCATATAGCACAAGAGGAAAGGAAGAAAAACAGCTTAACAGTTACTTGGTATTATTTCTTTCCTGGACAAAAACAGTGGATACTCACTAGTTGTAGATGCTCCAGACAGTTTGTTAACTTATTTTCAAGCAACCAGAATTTTCTACATACCATTCTAAATTATACCTTCACAGTTTCTTTTGGAAAAGACAGATATGTCACAGATTTATTCTGCTAACCACAAGGAATATGTTTCTGAATATTGCATGTTTTCTGTTGCTCTTGTTACTTTAAAGGCCTTTTGTCTGGAAAGTTATAAATTTATTCCTTGTAGAATGACATCTGGAAATGGTTTTCCCAAAATATTGACTCAGAATTTTAGAAGTTTTCTCCAAGAAGCAGGCAGATAGCTTTTAAAAAATCTGACGAAAATATTTTAGATCAGTGGACAAGTATTTGGACTTGTATGCAACTGTTTGTACAGCTGAGCTATCAAAACCTCTGAGTAGTTTAGGATAGTGGTGCCAGCCAGCATTTGTACAAATAGCACCATTCCATGCCATGCCATGCCATGCCATGCCATGCCATGCCATGCCATGCCATGCCATGCCATGCCACACTATATAGTTATTTGATTTTATTTGCATATACAATTCTGCCCTGAAAAAGACTCCTGGCAGGACTTATGGGCCTATGGGAAGAGGAGCTGGAGCTGGTTTGCTGAAAGGACTTGTGAACCTGTGGAAGGGATGCAATTTGTGGAAAAATGCAGCCTCTGGGAAGAGCTGACATTGGAGAAATTATTGGAGGACTCCCTCATGTGGGAGGGATCCCACACCAGAGCAGGGAAAGAGTGTGAGGGGTGCTTCCCCTGGAGAGGAGGGAGCAGCAAAGACAACTTCTGATGAACTGACTGCAATCCCCATTTCCTTCCCCCCTGCACTGCTGGTAGGAAGAATTCATCAGTAAAGTTAAGCCCAAGAAGAATGGTTGGGCTGGAGGAAGGTATTTTTAAGAGTCGGCTTTATTTTTTCATTCCCCTACTCTGATTTGAATGACACTAAATTAAACTAATTTCCAAAAGTTGAGTCTGTTTGGCCTATGACAGTAACTGGTGAGTGATGACTTCCTGTCCTTATCTTGACCCATGAGCTTTTCATTGTATTTTCTCTCCCCTGTCCAGCTGAGGAGGGGAGTGGCATGGTGACTTTGGTGTCCACCCGACATCCAGCCAGGGTCAATCCATCACACATGGTCTCACCAGGGTAGAGGTGACTCCTTTATTTTGAATCCTAACTAGTACTGTGGACAGAGAGGCACCAAATTACCATGTAAGGCAAGAAAACAAAAATGCAGGAAATACAACCAAATTCTTAGAACAAAGCTGATATTTTTTTAGATGTAAAGGAAGTACAAATCTCAGGCAACAGAGAAGATGAAGATTAGTCTGTGACAACAGATGTCAGACCATATTTCCAAAAAGTATTTTAGTTTAGAAGAGATTTTGAAGTTTCTGAATTCCACTGCTTTCTTTAGTTGAAAGATTAGTGCAAGAGAAGGCCTCATCCAAAGCTGATTGTAATAAACTGAAAATCTTCCACCAGTTACATTAGGATTTGGAAGAAACCCAGGTTCTTATGATATATGCTCATAATTTGCAAAGTCCCATTTCCCTTTCAGTTATACTATCTCATAAGCCAGATCTTGTAGATAATTATACAGGCCCAAAATTCATAAGCAGTAGTCATAAAACTGTTGAACCCATCATGTTAAAAAACCTCAGAAAAACAACTTCTCCATGACTGCTCTGAGCTGCAGTGAGATCTGAAACCTCCCTCTTGCTCTGAGTCAGCCCCAGACACAGAGCAACATCTCCTTATATCAGCCACTGATGTGAGGCTGTGGGATTAGGGACATTAATGCACACGTCCATCTCACATGAAATTCTATTATTAGTATCAGAAATAGCAAAAATATAAATGCATCAATGACTTAAGTGGAAAATGGAGAGAAAGAAGCTTTTCAAATGCACAAGTGGAGCTGGCTACTGCCACAAACCTTTCATATAATTTCTTTTTGTACTCTTAAATTATGGCTTGGCAGAAGAATATCTGCAAGTGAACTGTAGCAAGTAATAGGTTTTTATGTTATCCTCTATCAGATGCCATTTATAAAATGAGTTCTTTAAGGGGTACTGAAAAAGGGCAAATCCCATCGATTGCTTGTGTTTAAAACAGAAAAGCAAGCACCTGAATAACACAGAGAGTAATTCTTTCCAGAGACAGAATTCCTTCTTTTCTAGTTTGAACAATACACCATTTTTCTGTACTGATAACTTCTTACAAGAATAATTAATGATCATGTGTTTTATTATATAAATCATGATTAAATTTTTAAAATCACAACATGTGGCTTAGGATATTCTTGCAATATAATTTATGCAGATTTTATTAAAGAGTCAGACTAATATCTTTCTAAAGATATGGAATAGTCAATTACACTGTAATTTCTAATGACTATGGGGAAATCTGAATGCTTGATGCCTAAAATTATAATGATGTGTTGCTGTAGTCATTATGTGAAGATTACCACTTTGATGGGGTGCACTGACCTCGTTTTTTATCATTGCTTTTCTTTTCTTTAAAGCATTCTCCACTATACATAACACACAGATGTTTTTATAATAGTTTGGAGATAGGGAATTTATTTTTTAAAATAATGAGATTTTTTCTTTTTTATTCACATATCTTTTGACTCACGCAAATCAGTGAGATAATTACAAGTTAAGCATTTTTCTTTTAAGTATCTATTTATTATATAAATTTTGAAACAAGCCTTTCATTGACTCTAACAATGGAATATGCACTGTGTTCTCATACATCTACAGTAATTCTCTTATCTGCTGATATGTTATTTACCTGTGTTTACTGTCATTATCTGATCTATAAGAAGCAAAAAGACTTTTCTGAGTTAAGTCTTTCTTCAGTGAGAATGTGTCAGAAAAAAATGTATATTAATGATATTAAGTTCATCATTGATAAGGGTTCCAACACACAATCTGATAATGTATTAGTGACAATGCCACGATTAATAGCTTAATTTTTTAATAGATTATTAGTAGATAATTTTTAATAGATTGAATCTTTTAAAATCTTCACTGTATTTCAAGTCTGAATCTGTCCTGTTTTGAAATCGTAAAGGAAGAGCAGCATATTGATAGTCACAAAATAAGTCTTTCAGGATACATATATTGAAGGTTATAGTTCACATATTTTTTATTGTTTTTACATATATATTTTAGGAAAAATACCCACAAAATTTGCTTATAATAGAAGAAGTTGCATGCAGCAACATTTGCCAATTGAAATTTTTGAAGGGATCACCTGTTGTTATACTTTTTTCTTTTTTTTTTCTTGCATAAAATACGTAGGCTTTTTCACAGAAGACATATTGAGTTATTAGTCAAGAGAATTGCACACCAATACTTCTTTATCTGAATGTAAGCAGACTAATGATCTTTTGATGTAGAGTCTTTCACACCAAGACACCTGGACACTTTAATATAATAAGTAATACCAGGAGGCTGCAGTTTCTTAGCCCTTGGAGAGTGGAATTTCCTGGAACATAGATTAGGGTAACCACTGGGAAAATTCTTAGACCATTTCACTTTAGCACAGCATAAATTCTTAAGCATGGGCCCCAGTGTTTTACTAAATAAAAATGTCTCTTGAATTCAGGTTCTTTCCAGACAGTGATTTCCCAGCCTGCAATCAGTTTATATCATATATCACCCAACTTCAGACCAGCTTACCCAAGACAATCTGATAGCTGAAAGACTAAAAAACACATTACTATTACTTGCAAACCATTGTCATTGAAAGTTTGGCTTATTATTTTTTGGATTTTAAATAGGAACAAGTTTAAGAAATGCAAAGTAGACAAAATAAATAAGTTTCAGAACACTGTAGCTTCGTGAATTTTGACTGTAAGGCTTTCCTTTTTTTCACCAATTAATATTTTTTGAGATAGGTAGCCACTTTCTCCAGATCATCAACTTGTTCCCATGGGTACAGTGATGGCAAACTATTTTATATAAAACACTTTGTAGATTAAAGCAAACTGTAAATTTATTAACAATCCTTGCAGATCCACAGTATTGCTAACCTTAAGAGAGGCATAAAAGTTAGTCTGTTTCCTGGGAGTGCTGATAAACAGTCACGACATTCCTTTTTTGAAGAAAAATAATGCAATACTGTACAATCACCTCTGTTATGTGAAGGCTTTCTTTCTATCATCAGGGCAAGTAAAGCATAAATCACATGTGTGGTAAACCACATAAAGAAAAAGGAAAATGACATCTTTCTAGGCAAATTATTTCAAAGCTCAGTTAAATAAATCTATGATTAATAATCAAGCATAAGAGGAAAAAAGGTATCATAAGCACAAATGGATTCAAAAGAAATTTAAATTGTTTAAGATTAACATATTTGAAGTCCATTTTTTAGGCTAGATTCTTTTTAAATCTTCAAACAAATTGAGATACTACCAGTTTTGAAGACATGGTGAATTAATATTATTTTTAAAACAACAAAAATCCAGTACAGGTTTAGCTCTGAGTGGAAACAATCAAACAAACAGTCCCACTCAGCTCTCCCCTTCCCCTCCCAATAAAATAAAACCTCCCACCTTTTACACTGTGTATTTATAGAGATTAGCTGCATAGCTAGATCTTCAGAGAATTCACCACTTTTCTATACAGGAATCCTATCCTATCCTATCCTTTTATTCTTAAATGAACAAAATTTAAAGGTAGCTGCTAGATGATATAAAAAAAGGCGAAGGAAAGAAACACATAACTCCAGAAGGCCTCCTGGGAACAAATATAAAGAAGCTAAAGCTGAAGGATATGCAATCTGTGATGGATTGACCCTGGCTGGACACCAGGTGTCCACCAAAGCCACTCTATCACTCACCTCCTCAGCTGGACAGCAGAGAGAAAATATAAAAAGTGGTTGGTGGGTTGAGATAAGGACAGGGGAAATCACTCAGCAGTTATTGTCACTGGCAAAACAGATTTGACCTGGGGAAATTGGCCTAATTTATTGCCAGATAAGGAGTACTTACACAATTATGGGTCATACATCACAAGACATGAGCCATATAGCAATTCATGAGACCAGGAGTGGACCCACTCAGAGTGCTGAGTGGTCTGGATAATGACACTGGAAATCTGTCATCTTTAAAGGGTGGCAATCATGGCAATCAAGGACAGTGGTTGGTAACCAATCACTTCCAACCTACAGGATTTTGTGAAATGGAATTCAGCCATTCTTGGCCAAGGAATTTCAGTCTTCAGTCACTGGTAAGGAAAACAGAATGTGAAGGAGCTTGCCAAGCCCCTTTTCTTCCATGGGAAAATGGGGATTTCCATTTTGATTTCCATTTTCCACTGGATGGGGGCTAAATACTTTATTGTACAGGAAGAGGTACTAAATGATGGATGGCAGGTCATAGAAAATTCCTCTAAAAAGGTTTAAAGGGAAAAGTAGAAAAGCAAGTAATCAACACTTTGTCATGCCTTTAGGGATAATTTGTTTTGGGTGTGACAAGAACTCTTACAGAGCTTAAGAAAAAGTAAAAATAAAGATGCTGGACCCAGCATGCAAATTGCAGGAAGCTCTAAAATACATCAAGGTTGTTTTGCTTTCTAAACTTACAGAAAAACCAAATCTTGTACAAGAATAACTTACAAATGTGGTTGGTATGCCTACAAAACAAATTCTCTCTTAGAACTTGTTTGGAAATTTTTGATGACAATGATTGGTGGAAAAGCCCTTCTTTTTATTTCTTCCCAAGGTGAAGAAAAAGATTGTAGAATGCAAGAATATAAGCATGAAAACCATGGCAATGCAGACATTTTCAAAAAAAAAAAATCAACTCTTTTCTTTTTCTGAAGTG
>WBND01000376.1:691467-704079 GCA_013398595.1 Tychaedon coryphoeus
GGGGGATGCAGAGATCCACCCACAGCCCATGGGACCCATGGGGGATGCAGAGATCCACCCACAGCCCATGGAGGATGTGTCCATGCTGGAGCGGGTGATGCCTGGAGGAGGCTGTGCTCCAGTGGGAGACCTGGTGGAGAAAAGGGCCCTACTTCCAGGCTGGAGCAGCCTGTCCGGTAAGTAATAAATTCTGTTAGTAATAAATTCAGTTTGTACCTCTAAGCTGAGCCTGTTTTGCCCTTGGAGTGTTTTCTCCAGTCCTTAACTTCATTACATTTTTCTCTCCTCTGCCCAGCTGTGGCAGGGGAGGGTGAGCGACTTCCATGGGGGCCTGGTGTTTGGCCAGCATCAAACCATGGCAACCTGGAACTTAGACAGTTCAAAATACACAATAAGCCCTACTTTATATGGAAAAGAAGAATAAAAACAGAGCAACAGAGCAAATGAAACAGCAGAACAAATCCACACGCTGGTTTAGGACAGCCATATCTAAAGATGATTAGTAGGTAAAATTCAGTGTTAACTAAGTACAAAATAATACACTTCTGACTATTTGTGCACCATGACAGACTGTTAATCAGCTTTGTTTGCTTGGGAAAAAAGTTCAGAGGCCAATACAGAGCACTGACTACAACAGCTGTGTCTCAGTAATGGAGGGGATTGGTAGGGGAGTAATGGTAGGGAGGTAGGGAGGGAGGGATGGAGAAGAAAAAAATCCTATAATATTGGAAAAGAGAACAAGAACAAAATATAGACACGTCAGTTGGCATCCACCCTGCATGCATGCTTTGGGGTAGGATTTCTGTGTCCCAGGACAAAAAACATGAGTAGGTGTTGGCTTGTCAGAAATGGGGACTTGTTGAAATCTCTGAAGCAATGTGTGTAAAAACTGTACAGGAAATTCTCATTTCCTAGTTATAAAATATATGAAGCAGAAAAAATAAATTATGAGGCAAAGTTTAAATTTTTTAAAAACAAAGGCACTGCTTGATTTAGGGCATATCTTAACTCATGACTGTTGTTATTGGCCACTCTGAAGGTTCAAAAAAGAGAGAGATTCTCAGAAGGGTTATGAATTTTAGCAGAGGGTTAATGGCTCCAAAATCATCTAATATTGTGGATGCTGACACTAATTTGTTATTATGTTCAATATTACCATTAAAATTGTCCTTTTATATTCTAGCAAAGAGAAATTTTCTACCAAAAATATTTCCCTTCCCTAAAAAAGAGTTTGATTATCAATATATCATGTGTACATACACAGATATTTTAGGAATGCACTGTTATGAATTGCTATCCACACACTCAAAAACTGTATCTAGTACTACTCCCAGGTTGGAACTGTTTATTATTAGATTGGAGGATGTTTTATCAAATTTAGAAGAATCCTAATTTAATTAAGGTGCACAAGCACCAAAATGTACAACTGCAGCTGATGGACTAAGGACGTAATCAGAAATGTATCCTTGATAAAAATAAGATATAAATATGTTTAGGAGACTGGTATTGGTAGTTCACTTGCCACCTTGTTCCTGGTTCAGAGACAAATGTTGTGTCAGAAAAAAAGTTCAGCATGCAGTCAAGAGTGTGATTAGACTGTCATTTTTTTCCCAATCCGCTGCATGACTGTTAGCAGCCATTTAGATTGCTAAAATTCTGCCCCTGGCAAACGAAGGTCAGGGTTGTTCTCCATTTCTGGTCCCACCTTATTAGAATTGATATCAAACAAAAAGATGACTTTTTTCCTCTCAAAAACCTTTAATGCAGGCATCACAGGCAACTAAAAGAAATGTTGTTTGACTCATTAGAACTGTCAATAAAAGACTAAAGTCTGTTAGACAAAATTTACTGAAATATTCATGTCACCTAAGATTTCTTGCCCTGACAGATATATCAATCCAGTCAAGGGTTGATCACAGGAAAATGAGGAACACTGTCAGTAGTGTGAATGAAAAAATGCAGTATCTTTAATTTATCACAGAAAGGGAGAGCATAAAGAGATTTTCTGGTTTAAATGTCTAAGACCTGTTTGTCTTCAGCAAGTGTGTGACACAGTTATTTTCTATATGCTGAAAAATATCACCACACTTGCATTTTTCTCTCAACTCTTGTCTGCTAAAACTCTTTACAATTCTTCAGGATCTTCCTAGATGTCCTTATGTCTTCACTGAATTTTCTCAGAAAGACCTCAATTTATCCAGTCTTAATGAGTTTATCTAGGCAGTTAACTCTTATTGCCTGTAATAAAAAAAAATTAATTAGAAATTCACAACTTGGGGGTGGCAATTAATAGACCACCTGTTGTACCTGGAAAAACAGGCTAATGTTTTGACCTGCAAGAACCTCCTCAGGTCTTAGTACCTCTATCTTCTCAATTTATATATGTGTGTGTGTGTGTGTGTGTATATATATATGTGTGTATATATATATATATATATACACACACACACACACATATATATAAATATACACATACTTATATAGTTGTTTGTTGGTTTGATTTTTTTCTATTTTGTACATTATAATGTTTTGGAAGTAACTGAAATAGAACCTCTACTCTGCAATTTATTTCATTCAGTGTATGATTTATGAACTTATCTTTCAAAGTTTGAACTGAAAAGTCTTTGAAAGAAAGTACCTTTGAAAGAATTGAAGGAATCTTTGAGATTAAAGTCTTCATAATTACACATTGACTGAGTATCAGTAATCAAAGAGCATTTTCTTCAAATATCTACTTCTTCTGATTGTCACTTTTATTAAAGTCCCTGGGATAGTGATGTTCTTTAGAACAGAATAGTAATAAAATGACAAAGATTTCCTTTGCATTCTAGGATTGTCTAAGACAATTTACCAGTTTTGATTAGAAGTGATCTGCTGGTTAATCACTTGCCAGTCCCCTACAAAAAGATTACAACTTATTCCAGTCTGTATTGAAATACATATCTTTAGTTTACCATTTGTATAAACTGTGCAAAGTATTTGGATTACTGCACATAATAACCTGTCATTAAACAGAAATAGCTTATGGAAACATTTCAAAATAATGTTTTGTTCAGTTCCTGATGATTTATTTGATTGTAGTGATACTTAATGATCTTGATATTAATATTCAAAATCCTTGACTAGCTTCAGCACTAATTACACGAGACTATTTCTCAGCTCTTAATCCCATAGGCCGTATTGCCAAGAGACACTGTAGTAATGGGGTTCAAACCAAAATTCAAGGAGAATCTGAGTGCAGGAAAATATTCAAAATATCTTGCCATGAAATCCTACCTTCAAAAGAAAAGATTGAAACAGAATATCTTCAGACTATAATGGAAAATATGCTTTTCTGTATGGTAAGTTAAGTAGACCTTCAGTCCTGAGTGGTGAATGCTGATTGCATTTCATCAGAGCTGTGTCCATGTTTTATTAACAGCTGCTTTAGAAATACATGAAATTGAAAAAATTGAAGCAAGTTGAGTGAATAATACCTAAGAAGAACTGGGGTTCATGAGTTCTTAAATTTTAAATGATTATGAATTATGAAAATCAAGAGCAACAAATCAACAAAAGAGCACTTTTAATTTTCTTCTCGATGATGTTAGCATAACAATTATTAAAAGATTAGAAAGAGAACTGTGAATTATATAGGTATCTTAATGGTCTATATGGAGATCAAATAGAGGTAAAGATATTAACATATCTGGTCCAGCAGTTGGAGAAAATTGTTAAAAATTATGAACGTAACTAAACTCTTCCTCTGCCTTTAACTGAAAACTTAGGACAGAATTTTCTGTAAGAGTTTGCCTTTGTAACTTGCAGCTTTTGTGAATTTTATACTCCAAGTATGCAATTGTCCTTTGGCATTTTGCAGCTGTTCAGTATTGGCATACAATGCGGTATGCCACAAAGACAATTATTTAGTAAGAATTGCAGTACACACGTCATTTTGAGGATTGCTGCAAGTCACCAAGACAGAAGTGGAAGATGACATCATCTTTACATTAGTTTATAATTCACTAATTAGGTGAAGGTATAAAAAGTTTCTTTGCCATTTCATGCACAATCTCAAGGAAGAAATGAACTGGATTATCAAATCATGGAATGGTTTGGGTTGGAAAGGGACTTCAAAGATCATATAGTCCAACCCCCCTTTTAACAGCAGAGATATCTTTCACTAAACCGTGCTGCTCAAAGACCCATCCAACATGGCCTTGAACACTTTGAGGGATGAGGTGTGCACTATTTCTCTGTGTAACCTAGTTCAGTGTCTCATCATCCTCATCATAAAAAAGTCTCTCCTTAAACCTCAAAAACCCTACCCTCTTTCCATTTAAAACCTTTGCTCCTGTATAAAAAATCCTCTTCCATTTATTTTAAAGTCCCCTATATACATTGAATGCCTGCAGCATGGTCTACATAGAGCCTTCTCTTCTCCAGCTAAGCAACCCCAGCTCAGCCTTTTCTCAGAGGAGTGGTTCTCCAGCTCTCTAATAATTTTCATGGCTCTCTTGTGAAGTTGCTCCCACATCTTTCCTGTGTTGAGGAGTCCAAAGTTGGATGCAGTATTCCAACCAGGGTCTCATGAAAGCAAAATCACCTTCCTCGACCTGCTGGCCACACTGCTTCTGTATTGTGGCCCAATTTAAGAACAAAAGACTAAATATTTATGGAAAGAATATCAATGAGAGTTAGAAAAGGTAACTTCCAATTTAGAAGGGCCTAATGCTGATTTTACTGGCCTCAACATAAAGTGAAAAAAAGTTATGTCATACAAAAGGAAACAGCATTGATTAGAACTCCCTAACATGATTAGGATGCTAAATTAAATTAAGTAAAAATACAATATGAGCAATTTAATCTATTGTAGTCAAATTATATTTGCTATATCATTTTAGAATCTTTATTCAACATGAAAGAAGGAATCCTCTGCTTAATAAGTAAGTTGCACCATTAAATGAGAGCTAGCAATCAATTAGAGGGCTAAAAGAATCATAAACAATTTAACAAAGTTTTGGATATTTTAATTGCTTATGCTTCTCTTTTATAATCACTTTAAAACATAACCTGTCTTTTTCAGAGTGTCTGAATATTGTGTACATTCTCTTGGGAAATGTGAAGCTAAATTAAATTTTCAATTATAAATACAAACATCTGTGTCAGAAGCATTTAAATTATATGATAATAAAAGACTTAGGATTTATTGGTCACATCTTTTTTGTGTCCAAAAAAACAAAGCATATATATTCTTTACAAGCTTTCCCCCATTATATACAACAAATAACTTTGCATATTAATTGATTCTTCTATACTGAAAATAAAATGACAAGTAAAAATTATATTTTTAAATACAATCATGACTGCCTGTAAATATTCCAAGCATGACAAAATACAAACTCCCTAGTTTCATTTCTCCTAGGGAAAGGAGATTTAGATTTAGATTTCTTTAGATTTCTTTAGATTTCTTTAGATTCTCTACTTAGTATTAAAAAACTGAATCATCAAAAATGTCAAAAGGTTCAGTTTATAAATAGAATAAGCAAAATAGTTTGTTCACAATTCAGATAATTTACCAATGCAAAGGAAATTATAATTTTGTATTTTAAAAACCAAAATGTTAGGTGGCAGTCAGAATAAAATCCATTTAAGGTTAATTACCATAGTAATACCAGAGAATCAACATCTCTCCAGTCATCTTCTTTTATCTACAGCCTTCCAGGTTTTATCTACCAATCAGATATTATAAACTTTTTTGTTTTTTCTTTCTATGTTTTTTTTGTTGTTGTTGTTGGTTGTTGTTTTTTGTTGTTGTTGTTGTTTTTAATGAGAATAGCACAGCAAAATGAGTGGCTAGGTGTGGGAAAACAAGAACTGCCTGGAGCCGACTTCTTTACTTTTTTCTTTCATGGATAGTTCCAAGTTGCCAGACAGCACCATGCAGATGAAGAATTTCCTGTAGCACTGCTCTGTTGTGCTATTTAAGATTTAGGGAAAGAAGTAAGTCTGTTACTGACCTGCTAGAATTCAATAGATACCATCAAAAAATGGAGGTGATAGGAATGAAAAAATAATTACAGCTTAAAGATCGAAAATTCTCACAGATGCAGTTTCCTAAAAGTGGATAAAAGTACCCTTGTGGATAGCACTACATCCAAACATGTTGCTGTAGAAAGTACATATTATGTAGCCCTGTACAGCAAGAATTTTGAAATTTTGTATGCAGGTGCAAATAATTTATTTTCTGTGAATCTTGGGAGTCTGTATACCACACTTCCCTGTATCAGAGCCTGACCACTTTAAGTTTTTATTTTTCTTTAGGTTATGACTACAGATAAATGAAATTTAGAGTCTGAAGTTTATTCATCAAATAGCGTAAGCATTGCATTAACCAAATTATGACTTCCTGACTTATATGTGAATCTAATGAAAAGGCCTGGAGGGAAAGGAAATATGAGAAAGTAAAAATAAACTATGAGACATTCTACTTTCATTGAAATGTAATGGAATAAATAGCATTCTGAAACTTAGACTTAAGGAAAACTAGCAAAGCCGTAAAATATCAAGAATTAAACCCTCCTCTGCATATAATAATATATTTTCTTAAAAATGAAGCCATTCCAGGTTAATAGAAAAAACAGATTATTTAAACAACTTGAGTTACAGTGTTGCATCTGCACTACAACCTAAGGCATTTTTCTGGGGTTTTTAGTGGTTTTTGGTTGTTTTGCTTCTGGTTGGGTTTTGTTGTTTAGTTTAGCTTAGTTTAGTTTAACTTAGGTTTGATTTGTGTTTTTTTTTTGTCTAAACCCCATCATTTGTAGTAGGTAACTTGCATCAAAAATAATATATGCATTAACATTTTGGCAGAGCTGTAACCAAAAGACTTTTGTCAGGACTCTCAAGCATTGAGCAGTGTAATGCAGGCACAAAAATAATTCTGGCTGCCACAGACAAGTTCAGCTTCTCATCACCCCTGTGGCATCCATGAAGCTTTTAAGGTCACTTGGCAAACATGAAGACTTATGTCCATGTGTTCATATGATAATAGTAATGAACATACACATTCTCTGCTACTGTGCATCCCACTGTGTGACTGTGAACTTCTAACTTAGCAGGAATATCTGCACTTTAGAGGTCTGTGATTTTCAGGTGCTTTGGATTGCATAACAAGGACAAGCCATTGAGCTCTCATTTTGCCTAGCAGTTCACTGGCTGTGCTGAGACAGGTTCTATCATAATATACATCAATAATACAGAACAGTATTATCAACAATACCATGATTCAATGCTGAGTGAGAAGAGTTGTTGGAACTGGCATAGAGGAATGCTTGTACAGATATTGGCACAAGCAGGTCGTGAGGAAAATACTGGTTAGAAACTTTGCAGAGTATCTCTGATATGTACGAAGTGTATTTAACCACATCTTACACTCAAGTGTAAAATAAGTCCTTCTCCTCTTTTCTTTTTTTTTTGCCTAGGATGAGAAGATACCTTCAGATATAGGTGAAAGTCACAGCGCCTGCTAAGACCAAGGGTGAGAAGATAGCTGTGTATAGGTGTTGTTAAAACAGGCATCACCTCCATCTTTCTTCCCACAACTTTGAAGGCCTAGGTAGGACTTCACAGAGGGTGAATTACTTGCAGATTCCTGTCTTAAAGTGCTTCCAAGTTGCCTGTAAATTATGTAAGGTTGTACAAGGCCCTTTGAGACTGAAAGCACATGCTCTTGATAGTCCTGTTGCTGTGATTATGGGCTTTAATTCTGCATAATTAACACCCTCTTGAATATGATTTTGTGCTGTGTTTATGAGAGAAAGCTATAGCCATAATTGCCTTGTATTATCCCTTAGCAATATCTATATACTGAGTTCAGAGCCTTAGCCATGCCTGAGTAATGGAAGATAATATTAAAATAATTAGCCCCCTGATCTTGCATTAAAAAGCATAACTTGAAAGCAGTTCATGACCTGCTCCTAGCCTCACATGTGTTCCTCTGACTAACAAACCAAGCAATGCCATTGTGGAAAAACTTTAGATATCCTCTTCATAAATGTGGTAGGTGAAGATGAGTAGCAAAGGAAAGGAGAATGACACCTCTGCAGGATATTTATCCTCCTCTTTGCTATAGAAGTTCTCTGTTTCCAAGTCTACATCATTATTTCCTGCATTACCTACAGCAGTTGAAATGGTTTCACCCTTTCATTGTATCCTTTTTCATTTTTTTATTTGTTGACAGATCATATCAGAATGCCAATAATGATAATTACGAAAGAATAATTTGATTATCATTATTCTTTCTAAATTGTCACATACTATTTCTGCATGATAAATACAAGTATATAAACAATCCTTATGGCTAATGTTTCTTTCCTCACAGTGCAGGGGGCTAGGGTTCAATCTCCTTTCGAGAAAAATCTGTGGCCTGTGAAATTTCCTGGGCATTGACTTGTGCCCACACTGCAAAGCACTACAAAGAGTTTCTAGCTGGTTAATGACTGCAGGTCTTTGTGACACCATGTTCCTAGCACAAAATACATAGCATATGTTAGGGCACAAAAATGCTGGAAGAAAGCCTGAAGACTGAGGTAGGTAGAAGGACTGAAATCTGACATCATCTGGTTCTTATTGCCTGCAGGAAAAATTGCTATGTTTTTTCATAGTTGGAGCTATGTCCTTCCAGAAGGGATCCTGACAATCCAGCATAAAGGCACTGAAGGAATTATGTGAGAGGACAAGAAAGATTAATTCTAAGCTGAAAATATAGACAACCCTACAAGTAGAAGTCGTTGATGAAGTAATATGTTGGGTAAAAGCTACTTCTTTTATTCATAGAGTTACTCTTCTGCCTACAAAAGCAGTAAGTAAACTGGTGTCTAATGAATGGAAGCACATAAATGGCCAACAAAATACATCCAGTTCCTTTCATGTTCTGAATTTATTCAAATTTAAGGGTGATAAAAATCACTCTGGACTTGAACTTACATAGGCTTCAGATGGACATCTCCATGACTGCAAACTCAGATTTCATAATTAATGTTATTTTAAGGAGTATCAGAGGACTAACATTCAAGATAACATTTTTTCTTCTTTTTAAAGACATTTAGAAAGGAGAAATTACAATCTAGCTTCTGTTCCAATTTTTTTTTTTGCCTATTTGATGCTAAATAACCCTCAAAGATCTGAAGATTGGTCACTTTTTTAAAATCTGCAGGTATCTATTTACAAATATTGTTGTAAAATGACCCAGTAATTAATTTTCCTTCTCGATCTATTACCACTATTGGTTATAAAACGTAATTTCGTGATCACTTTGAGAGGTGTCTACCTGATTAATTTCTTCCTTCTGTAGCATTCTAATTTTGTTGTAGTTAACAGATTGATTTCAGTCTGAGTTTTGTTTTGAATGTACTGTGTTAGAGGTACAAATCTTTCTGTGATAAATATGCTCTCCTGCAGGAAGTTAACTGTAATCACAAAGAATGTCTGAAGTTTTGTTGCAATTGCATTCTTTCTGAGACACAGGCTCTGCAGTGGGTGATCAGATGTGAACCTTTCACAGTCCTAAGGAAAAAAAAATTCTGATCTTAGTAAGCATTATCACTAAACTTTTGAACAGGAAATGAGCAAAGCCTTAAAAATTGTGGATGGAAGACATAGATTTCTTTAATTTCCTACTCTTCAAGTGATTTAATATTACTAGAGATTTTCCTCTCCAGTGAAAGCTACTGTATAAAATGAAAATTACAAATTACGACTGTATTTCGGGAGAGTACTGTTCTAAGACAGGACTTCCTTCAGATGTTCAGATGAGCATCTCGCCTGGTCTCCTTCCAGCCACCTCCTCTATTTCCACACTGATGGTTCTCATGAACACATCTCTTAATTTGGTACCTTATTGGACAAGATACTTGGTTCCAGACCTTTTCTCTACTCCCTAGACGCAAGGAAATACAATAATGGAATTCTGTGGCAATCTCCAGATGGATGGAGGTACATAGGGTTTGGAGATTTGTTTCAGAAATACTTTATTATTACTTTAAAATTATCAACAACAATATCACCATTATTATTGTTATCATTGCTGCTGTATCACTTTGTAATTCTTATGATTAACACTGCAGGAAATTCCAATCTCATTTCTATTTTGCTGTTAAGTATAATTCTTGAAAAACAGTGTCTTAGGTAACCTACCTAAATATAGCAAATACTGATCTAGTTTTATTTAGAACCTGCAGTAACAACTCTGTCACTTCTCACTTACTTTATTTTGAAAATCTGTAATAGCTTTTAAGGTAAAACCATTGGAAATCACAGGTTGGGTGTAAGCCTGTAAGGAACCTCACCTTTTCCAATTTGTCCCAGAGTCAATTTTGGTTTTTTAATACTGGGAAAAAAGGGTCTTCTCTCAGCTATATATACCTTTTCAAAATAACTTTTTTTAAATTTTTTTTTTCACAAAGTCCTGAAATAAAATATTAATTGAATCATTACAATATTAAATAAGAAATTAATTGGCAGTTAAATTACTTCTCAGCGAGCATACACTATAATTTAAATATACACTGTATTGTAAAGAAAAGGCAAAAATAAAGAAAAAAACCACAGAGCACCAAATAAAATAAAATAAAATAAAATAATATAAAATGTAAAAAGACATATCAAACAGTATAGTTTGCTAATGACTTTTTGCATACCGATGAGTTGTATTCCGCAGCATACTTTTTGAGATATGTAAACATTCTGAAATCCTTATCACTGTAATTGGTTACAGTATTTTTAACAAATACTAAAACCACCAAAAATCTTTCACAAAAAGTACTCAATACGGTGAATGGTACACTAGGATAAGAATTAAGTTCAAATGAGATTTTTATTAATGAAAACTACTCAAGAAACCAAAACAGTGTTAATATTGATAATCTACCATGAAGCTCCAGGAAACATCTTCCTAACTTCACTGACTTGCATTTTGTTACTTAAATCAAATTGCTTCCTCATCATCTTTCTTCACTATCCCATCTCATTTTATCTGAAAAATTGTTCACTTAGTCTTCAGTTCCATATCTAATTACATGGATTGGCCATTGCCTTTCTGAAGTATGCAATGTACTTAAATAATGCAAATTAGTAAAGCTGCAACTCAAGTCCAGTGACCATTTGTAAATGATGATACAAACAATTGAATCCAACTCAACATATTAAGACTCCTCTTATTTCACGATGTCCTTTCTGCAATGTGAAAAACCTGAACAAACAAAAAAAAATCTCAAAAGTGTGGAAGCTTCAAAACCACTGAAAGGAATCTCAATACCGCTTTAAAAAATGCAAAGATGGATTATTGCTGCAATGCTTTGGCTGCACTTTTTTTATTTTCTGGAGATTCATCAGCTTGCATAAATGTTATTGCTAAAAAGCTGAGACCCACCAGCAAATATTGGCTTGTGCATTGTAGAAAATTCAACTGAGTACTTGTTTGAAAGAGATTGCGAAGACACTGCCACAAGGCTGGATACAAAAAAACAACACTGGTTGCATCTTTAGTAATTACGTCAGTACAGACACAACTGGCATTGTCACCAGTCCTTTATTAAAAACTTTTCATTCCTTTTTTCAGGCAACTCTGACTCCTTTCCTCACAGGCAGCTCCAGACAGCACTGACTCCTTCTCTCCTCTCCGCAAATTTCCTTCTTCATGACTGGCTAACCCCAAGCTGTCCCTTACCCGGCCACCTTACCCTATCTGCTCCTCACACAACATCTTATCTTGTCTATCCCTAGCACAACCACATATCCCTTCCTCCTCACAGCCAGCAGACTCCATCCTGAACTCCAGCAGATTCCAACTTTGTCTTACTCTTGACCAGTTAACCCGCTTTTTTTTAACACCCATCCTCATTGGGCAGGCAAGGCCGTCTCCATTTCTCAGCAATCAGTACAGCTGTAATTCATTGAGGAAGATTGCCTTCTGCACTATCCTTACAAACTATTCTCCTACATACACCAGGTGCTCCTTACCTATTTACAGAAAGCACTCTTTTCCATTTTGTACTCCTGACTGGAAAAATGTGTTCCTGACTGGAAACATATATATTATAGTCACAGCAACAGCTTGAGTTTGTGGCCATGATTTCCATAGGATGGATCAAGAGCGGGACTTGCCCAGTGGGTACCCCAAGATTTTACTTATCGCTTGATTTGGGTAACTTATCCCCTTTTATCAACGCTTCATTTTGCCACTCTTCTACTTCCCCTTTTCTGCCCCAATTTTCTCCCCCCAGAAGGCCTGCCAAAAATTTTTTTTACCGCTTTGATATTAGTTTTGCTGCACCCGGAGTTGTTAAGCCTAACACCATTACCCAGGTAATCTTGTCATTCTGTAGTTTTATTGACCGTGTTAAACTAGTCCTTGCTAGTTCTGCAAGGCCCTGCAACCCAAAAAGGAGTACCCACATCCCTTTCAGTTACAGGTTTCATTAATTCCTTGCAGGATCCCTCCTTTGACAGTTGTGCAATGCAGAAATTCCCCACGGCACTATCTGTAACTGTGTGCAGCTCTGACACCACTGGTCAGCACTGGTCCTGTGTCCTCTCCTCTCCTCTCCTCTCCTCTCCTCTCCTCTCCTCTCC
>WBND01000376.1:704135-793101 GCA_013398595.1 Tychaedon coryphoeus
AATCCTCTTCAGTTGCAGTTTAACTCAGCCCAGAGCCTAGAAACCATCTTATTATTCAGCTACAGCTCTAATGTTTATTTTGACATACTGCATGGTTTGATATCCCAAAACTTTTCTGTGAATGATTAAAAAAAATATATTGTTCAGAAATATAGTTTAGTTCCACATTTCAAACTTTCACATGAATACTTATTTCAGTAGTGAGTGAGATTATATCTAAATAAAAATATAGAAACTCTTTAAATTCCCAGCATTGTTGATAAAGTTGCTTCTCTTTACAGTAAGGCAAGATCCATGTAGTAACTCTACATGCAAAAACCTTCAGCATGTAAGTTATAAACATTTGCTCCAGCATAGAAGAACCAATCTGTCAAGCTTAACTTTAGTAAAAAACTTATAGCACATTTATAAACTACAAGCTCGCTGCAGTTTATGATAAAACATTGTTAAGGGACTGAAGAGTACAGGAAGTCCTGCAAGACTGCAACTGTCTGGATGCTGAGGAATTGCAGAGATATTTGATTGGCTGCTGGTGGGAGAAATATATAAGAGGAGAATCACAGTGAGCTTGCTCTGTGTTCCTCTGCCTAGGCAATGGTTCTTGACTGTTGTACATAGAGCCTTAGGCCAGGGGAACTTTGGGTTCCCTTCTTCAGTTAACTTTTCCAACATGAAGCCCACAGCCACTTGAGACACGACCAGTTATTAGGCAAAAATTGATCAAAACCCAAATATAATAATTATGCAGTCATTCCCCAGGGATTGTTATCCCCAGAGGCATTTCTTTCCTTCTTCAGCTATCTAATTCTATATGAAATTGCCCACACAGATGATACCCACCTCTCCTTCCCAGCTGGGCAGGGAGTCATTTATATTCCCTTAAGATTTCTCATCTCCATTGCAAAAATTCCATTTAAAAATATTTTAAAAATGTGTTATCAAGTTAAATATTTAGTACCAATGAAATAATAAAAATTACACAGAAAAAATCAGTTTATATATTACACTACTCGTACCTTCATATTGTGAATAATTTTAATATCAAATATCTTCTTAAAAAAATATTTTTTTAAATTTTGATGTATCTATGTCTCTTCCCAGCTAATTCCTAAAGTTCATTCCTGTTCTTTAAATGCACCACAAATTGCCAATTAGGTTAAAAAATATGTGCTCTTCAGGCAAGTGTAAACACAATTGCTGATTTCCCCACATGTCCTGCTCATTGTTCATGAGGGTTTCATACACACAGGCACATCTGTATACTCATGAATTCTAAATATTGATATAGATACTGGGAAAAAAATCCCTTTGTTATATTTTATATGGTCTTAAATAAGAGACTTCATTTTATGCATTTATAATGATGGATTATGAATTCAATCCATAAAAACAACATCATTAAAAAACAGAAGTATTATTCTTTACTATGGACAAATTGATATAAGACAATACAGAAAAATATAAGATATAACTATTATTAAATCTTCTTCAAAGAATTTATTTTTACAGTGATTCTCACAGAAAAAAATGCTGTTATATTTGGAAGCCATGTGGAACTTATGATGAATCAAACCCCCTCTATAGCCAGTTAAACTACATTACACAGACACCTTAATACTGAGAACCCATCTGACCTCTTAAAACTCATTTGCCATGATTCAAAGGACTACAAATCACTTCTTTCAAGTTTTCTGACTTAAAAACTGACAACTTACATGGAACAGTTTATAGTCCTGTATCCTGTCTTTTACCTTGTGCACATTTTTCTGGTTGACTCTCAAAGAAAAGCTGCATTAATGAGTACATTAAATGATAAAATGCAAATTTAACATATAAGAGCCATTCTAATTTTAGGGGCAGCAAGTAATGCTAAGCGAATACGAATATGACACGGTAGTGGAAAACCACTGATCATATTGTAAAATAAATAGTAGCAAGACAATTGTAGCAAGATTGTGTGTCTAAATGCCAGAAACTAAGACACAACAGGAATAAAAATTAATTTGAGTCATAATAGAATATAAGAGATTTTATAATCAAGTATTGATTTTCAAAAATTAATTGATTTTAAATTTATGCATTTTGATCTTTTTTTAATGAATAAACATTAAGAAAATTTCTTCACTTACATGTTATGACATCAGTATATAAGTGTGCTTTGAAAGCATAAATTAAAAGTTCTTCAATCAAGTGGTTTTCCCTTCTTCATTACTTCAAATTATCTCCAAAAATTAGCAGACATTTCACTAAGAAACACATATCCTAATGGAGTACTTTTTAAAAAAAATCTTTTGACATTTAGCAATGAGACATTGAAACTTTCACTTATGCCACTAGTTTTTCATTTTTGTAGTTTTTTATCATAATATGCTGTGTATGGATCACAGTATTTCCTCTTAAAATGGATATGATAACTCTTCAAGAAAGGTTAAATCAATCTGAATTGTAATAAAAGTAATTTAGATTCAGACATAAAAAACAGAAACAGAGACATGCAAGAGCAGCTTGTAAAACATCAGGGATTTCTGCCCTGACAGGCACAAGAAGTTTTATTTGTGTGATTTACAAAGACTGTAATTTTTCTTTTGTACCTAAATGTTATAAGACTAATGACTGGCTGTAACATACATTGTGGAGATGTATGCTGGTTTTCTTAAAGGCTGATCCTGAGGCTGGAATGAAGTGTCAGCAGCAGCACAAGTAGCATTTAAATTAACAGAAAAGGCATGCGAGGGGGCATAAGAGCTACAGAAGAACCCATCTGATGGAAAATACAAATTCTATCTTCTCAATGTATTACTTAAACAAACCATTATTACACACATTCACAGTCTTTAAAACATGTAATTTTACCAATGTTTACCATTCTTGTTTGTGTATTTGCAATTGGCATGCTTTTTGTGATACTCTTTTGGAAGAATGACTCAATGTCAGATTTAATTTTGAATTTCTGGTTCCTGTAATGAGTATAATACATATAAATAACCAAAGTTGCTTTCTTTTTCATTCATTCTTACTGAGGCTTTTGTACTTTTTTTATATAGATGAATATTCTTTAGGTCAGAGAAAGAGACTAACTTTCCACTTTACAGATAATAGCAGTCACCTTGAATATAAAAGATGAAGGTTCAAAATGACTGTTTGAAATCATACAGAGCAGAAAGAAACTAAGGTCTCCAATGTTCCAGGTGAGTCACTTTTAAACCTCTGGCTTAGTGACACATTAGGCTCGCTCTTGTTGCCTACCTCTTTCTATTTAAAATTTCATTTTGGACTGGAAATATTTCAGAGAGAGAAAAATTGTGTTGGAATTTGAGCATATTTTGTGTAGTTAAAGGTTCTGATGTGATGTATTGTGCTGCAAAAAAAAACACACAAAAAATTCCTCAGCAGCATTTTAGTTTTTATCTCAGCCTGTTTTACAAGACTCTATTATATTAAAAAGACATGCTACCACCAAAAGAGTGTGGACTATTTTGTGGATTTTTCCTGTAGTACCTTTTTAATTGGTATTCAACAAAAGGGAAAATACCATTTGGACAATCATTTGGTATTACATGTTCATTATTTTCTCAAAAGAAGTAGGACCACCTGTAGAAACATTTGCATAGTAGCCCAACTCATTCATTTGTTTAACCATTAATGGTCTATCTACCTCTTAGTCAATGCAATGACGTTTTCTGGTGCTCACCTGATAAATCTGCTAGTGTTTATTTCAAACTAGCCATGATGCATCCCCCTGGCACTCCCAGTATGTACTTTAGGAAGTGAAAAACTTTTCTGAGATAATTTGTTAGGGAAAGATCATTTTACATTTGCACATGAGAGAAGAAAGGACGTAGATCTATTTGTACAGAGACTTTCTGGATGTCATTGTGAGAATGGCCAAAATTAGGGGGGGAGTTTGTTGTCCTCCTCACATTTCCCAACTGAATTCACTCCCTTAGCTTCTGAGAGAAAAACAGAGTGGTACATGCTCATTTCTTGTAGATGCAATTTTATTTTCTCTTACTCTTGGTAATATTCTTCATTGTATACAATTTTATTTAAGCTAAGACAGTAAACTACTTTTATGTCCCTGCTGTAAAGTTATTTTAAATTAAATTTCTCTTGAACTCTGTATGCATTTTAATCTTGGGAGTGCTTTTCTTTGCTTGTTTAATTAGGAAGAACAGAAAAACTACTGAAGCATTATTCTATCAACTTCTGAAAATTAGAAAACCAGTCATGATTGCTTCATAGAATCCGATTTATTGATATTCAAGACTCATGAGCCTGCTCTGTAACATTCAAAATACTTTTCTCTACTTTCTTATGAAATGCCTTTTCAGGTCTACTATGCAAGAAGATTTTGATTTCTTTCTCATCAGTATAAAAGCTTGAAACACAACCATGAAAATATCAGTTATAGTAGAAGGTGGTTGTATAGTTCATTTGCTATAATGTCTATTTTTTTTACTCCTCTCTGAGATGATTTATACAAATATCTATGAAGTGATAGAAAGATTAAGTGTAGAAGCAAACCCTAATGCTGGTTAGATAAGCATAGTTCCTAATAAAGTTTAGAAAAACTTTACTAGAGTAAGAGAAAAACAAAACAGTAAATCAAAAGTATGTGTTGATTCAATGCCAGATACACATTCGAGTGAATTTTTGACAGGCTAGATTTCTTAAAGTTTAGATCCCAGAGCTTCTTCAGTCCTTTAAGACAATTCCTATCAGATCCAGTGCATACGTACATTATACAAAAATATACATTTCAGCAAGTTATGAATGCCCACGACATATAAAAGAATTCTATCCCTGTACTATTTTCTCCAATGCAAAATAATTCAAATGTATTCAATCTAGTTGATTGTATCTCTTTATTACTGATTTACTTCATATTTTGTAATAACAAAAAAGAAAAAGTTCTGGAATGACCTGTAGAGTCATGTGGTTTTAAAATTAAAAAAAAATATATCTCTAGTATGAAACTGTTTCTTTCAGGAGTTTTTCAGTTCTATTTTTTCCTTACATAGTTATATAGCCAAGTTCTTAATTATGGCCTGTTTGTATAAGCAAATGTATACACATTAAAAAAAAAGTGTACCTCAATGGGTACTTACACTATAATTCACTTGAAGCATCCTGCAGGATCAAGGACTTTAATTCCCGTTCTTGAGACTGAATAACTGAGAATTGCTCAATCCAAGATGATGGAAACCATCACAACAACTTGAACATGTGTACTGCCAAAGGTGAAATTGTCATTGATGAGGAAAATCTTGATAAATTACTGAATTGCTTTATTCCTCAAATTCCATTTCTTATCTTATAAACTCATTTAAACATTGATTCAAATTTTTACAAGTCAGTTTTCTTTCTGATAATTTTAATTTTCCCTTTTGCTAATCATAGGAAGGTCTGCCTTGATCAATCAATGGCCTCACTTAAAGGCTCCTGGCAACACGTTGTCCCATGAGAAGCACTGCTTACAGTCAAGAGAAGTTTATACTGCTTACTCAAGCTTTAACAGCCCTTGGAACTGAAGTCTTCAGAAAGAACCAAGAGTGTTGTTGCCTGCAATATCTTGTCCTCTCGATTCTGTGCTCACTGGTCAACAGCAGCTGGCTGTTTAACCTGCCTTTCTTCTTCAGATTTTCATTATATTAGAGTACTAAAAATGATGATAACAGGCATAATAGTATCAAATTGTGCTTGTATGAACATTGAAATTCGGTGTCAAAAATGTGGGGAAAAATTCCATGGAGTTTCTACTCAATAAATATTTTTTTATAACCAGTTGTAGTAATTTTCCAACCCCCAAATTTGATAAAGTTTTAAATGACTAAAGTTTTAAATACTCTGCTAAAATAAAAGGTTTATACAAATATATAAAAAAAGTGTAAAATACAACTTTATTAATATCTTAATTACCTCTTCTACATAGTAGATTTGAAAGCACTCCTACTCTTGCAGTTAGGCAGTAATAGAGTTAATATACATGTACTGACCCAAACTGAATTCTGTCCTTTTATCTTAATTAATGACATAGATAAAAGGATGCAGTGCACCTTCAGTAAATTTGTAGACAACACCAACCCAGCTCGTGTGGTTGACACAACTCAAGGGTGGGATGTCATCCGGAGAGAGCTGGACAAGCTTGAGAAGTGGGTCCATAGAAACATCATGAGGTTTCCAAAGACCAATTGTAAGGTGCTGCACCAGAATCAGGACAACTGCTGTTATCAACACAGCCTGGGGGATGGACAGATCAAGAGCAGCCCTGCCAAGAAGGACTTGCTGGTGCTGGTGGATGGTAGGCTGGACATGACCAATGTGTACTTGAAGCCCAGAAATGCACTTGGATGGTGCACCTGGGCTGCATCCAAAACTGCATGGGCAGCAGGATGAGGGAGGTTCTGCTCCTCTCTTGTGAGATCCCACCTGGAGTGCTGCATCCAGCTCTGGGGTCCCCAGCACAGAAAGGACATCAACCATTTGGAACCAGGCCAGAGGGGGGCACCAAGATGATTAGAGAGATGGAACATCCATCCCTCAAGGAAATGTAAGATGATTGGATTTATTGAGTTTGGAAAAGAGAAGGCTTTGTGGTGATCTAGTTTCAGCCTTCCAGTACCTGAAAGAAGCCTACAAAAAAGAAAGAGAGGGACTATTTACAAGAGCATCTAGTGACAGGACAAGGGAGAATATCTTCAAACTGAAAGAGGATGGGTTTAGATTAGATTTTAGGAAAAAATTCTTTACTATGAAGGTGGTGAGGCACTGGAACAGGATGCCCAGAGAAGTTATACATGTCTCACTCCTAGGAGTTCAAGACCAGGCTGGATGGTGGTCTGAGCAGGTGGTTTTGTGGAAGATGCCCCTGTCCATGACAGCATATTGGAAGCAGATGATCTTTAAGGTCCTTTCCAACCGAAACCATTCTATGATTCTACAATCAACTGACAATGAAAAATACCCTGGAAATATGAGAAATGGCCACTCATAGACAGACTATGACATCTTTTGTTGTAATGCAAACCTTGTGAAAACTTTTAAAAAGGAAAAATATGTGTAAGCCAGAAACTCAAAAAACTAGTTTTCATAGCAACACTACCATGTGTGTTGTTTTGTATCCCCTTTTCTCTTACACTGAGGATAATATTTAATGCTATAAATTATTTTATCCATTGTTAGTTCATTGTCTATCCAATCATCTCTCAAATTCTGCTAGAATGCAGCAGAAATTTATGATCCCAGCACACTTGTCTTACTTCCAGCACTTGTTTGGGGTCACCAAAAGGTCTTTTTTCCCTTGCTGTCTTAAATTATATCATTCCTTGATCTTCAAAAAACCAAAATCAGAATAGAACAGAGCTTTGGAGGGACAACTGCTTTATTAGACTCATATATATATTCCATTATATTTTAAATGTTTAGTTAAAATTAATTGCATTTGGAGAGACTTGGAGGCATTTTTGTTTATTTGTTTGTTTTTGGGGGGGTTCTGTTTTGTTTTTTTGGGGTTTTTTTGTCATTTTATTGTGGGTTTGGGGATGTTTTGCTTCTGTTCTTGCTCTCTATGCTACCCAAAGGGCATTATCTCATTAATGACTTTTTTTTCTTCAAGATCATAATTAAGGGTCACTAAGCCTGTTCTGCAGTCCCTGAGGGACAAGGGATTTCAAGAGACTATGAATGAATATGTTAATATCTGGACAGAAAAGAGACTTGACCTTGATACAGAGAGATGTTTTCATGCTCAGCTATAGCATTGCAGATACTTTTTTTAAATTTTGTTTAAGAAATACACATATATATATAGTTGTTCTATACTTTTTGCAATATCATCAGTATATATACCTCAATCAGAATCACAGAATCACAATATGAGGTCCCTTCTGTGCCTCCTCCAGACCAAGCAACCACGATTCCATCAGCCATGCCTTAAGGAATACGTTTTCTAGACCCTTCACCAGCTTCATTTCACTTTAAGGTTTTCTTCTTTAGGCTAATGAATACCAGTGACATCAAGTGTTCCTCATTTGTTGACATGTTCTACAGCTGACATCCATCTGCATTTACAGTGAACAAAATGGAGGAGTTTTGCAAATATTTTGACTGAATCATCAATTAATCTTTATTTCCAGTCTTTTCCTTACATCTGTCAAGATTTCCTTGGTTGCAATCCTGCCCTCCAGCATTGCTACATTCCTTCCTAATATGCCTTCATCTAGAAATTTAGTACAACAGAAAGCAAATCATAAATAAACCCAGCAAAATTAGACCTAAGACAGAACCTTGAGTAGCATCAGTCAATACATCCTTTCTAGAGAGAAATTATCAACTCTTCTCTATTTCACTCATTGTTTACTAGGCTTAACAGAGAATAGGTCCGAAATTCAAAATATGTGACTACTGTGTCTTCTCTACTTAAAAAAATGTTACCTTCTTATGAAAGGATATAATTTACTCTTGACAAACCATGTTGATATTATCTCCTTGTTATTCCCATATACTAAAATTATTTTTCCTGTTTCTGAATAAATGTTCTTTTATCTAAAATTTCTAGTGTAATGGGCTATGGTGAGTGTCCCCAAACCTTGTTACTCTACAGTTTTCTCCTTGCCTTATTGTGTTATACTAATCAACAGCTAATGACAAATGCAAAGTTAAGCATCACTAAAATGCACACTCAACTCATAAACCATTTAACTATAACATGTAACAATGTTATACACACCTTTGTATTATTGTTTTCCTAATAACAAGCAGTGCTTCTTGGAAAAGGTCCTTAGTTTTATGTTGAATACCAGATGCTATTTTTGATGCAGAGATTTTAAGTTATTTTCTTGACTGGAATGTATCACTGCTCATATATCATACTGTCATATGAAGGATGAGACTTCCTCTGATGTAATGACAATTTAAAAAATGTGGCAGCCAGGCTCCCTCTATAGGCATTGGAGAGAGGCCCCTCTCTAGGGCTATGTTACTTTCAGATTTACACCTCAATCATTCACCTTCATTGACCAGAGAAGTAATTTTTTATATTATATTTGATGAAAAGGTCAGAGAAATGAATGCCAAGATGTAATGTGAAAGGTAATACTTATCTCTGATGATGAAATATCTAACTTAGTTGGTAAGAGATACACCACTTAGGCATTCCTAGCCTTTGTGTGACATTTTGAGGGAACTTAAAAGGCTTCAAAAATTTTCATGCAACTCATAAAAATATCCTTCAGCATGATAACATGACAGATATTCTTGAAATAGAATGAATAAAATTTTTTCGGATCATTAATTAAGAAAATTAGATGTGGTGCCAAAATACTCAGGGAACCAACACAAAACTTGTTTATTGTAAGTGTATTTGTGTTTTCTGTACCCTGATTTAGAAATTCATTCTTAGGTTTTCAATTCAATTTTTTAAAGTTTATTCGTATGCCTATGTTTTGATAGATCTGTCCTTACTCAAAAGAACTTTGACCTTGAAGTGTCAACATTAGTAAACTACACTGACTTAAATATACATTTTTTTATACATTACTGCTGAAAGACCTGTCTATGCTCCTTACAGGGCTTCACAGTTATTTTATTGTTTTGGAATGAAGAATTAAAATACTATACATCTTTTCCATGACATCATTCATTTATGTTCGTTAACGATTTGAAGCATTTCTAAGGGAATCATGAATAATAGTCTAAATGATGACTTGCAATTGTCCCCAAATCAGTGTGGAATTGCATTGCAGAAGCTAAACAAGAAAAAAGTAATGTTAATAAAGTTGTTCATATTGGATAAGAAACAGGATTTCTTTTTAAGAGTGTTGGAACAATGCAGCTAATTACTGTTTTCTCTTGATAGGCTTGTCAGGGTTGGAAATAAAAGAAATTCTGTAAAAAGAAATGTTGTAGTAACATGTTTTAAAATATAGTGCATTGGAATCTATTGCTTTTGAAATCTTCCTAAAGGGAAATGTGGGAGTCTTGAAATGCCCCACCAGAGTTTAATTCCAGATTCCCTGGAGATGTTGTGCCGGAATCCTCTGTTGCTTCTCTTTGATGCATTTAGTTTTGTAAAATTTGCAGTATATTATTAATAAATTATATAAAGTAAGAAACAGAGGAAAAAATGCATTAAAAAATTTATACCACATGAAACTTACACATTAAGTAGATAGAAGTATCACCAAGTTCTGCTTACAGTAATTTTTAAAAGTGTTCCTACTAGGAGAAGTTTGAGAAAAATCTTCTAACAGGATGCCCTGTATTCAAATCAAGGTCTTCTGGCAGTTATCTTCTTTCCCTAGATTTTGGAATATTTACCAGTCAGTAGCCTTCATCATGTTACTTAGAAAACAATGAAGAGAGAATACAAACAGAAATGTATTCTCGAGTAGAAACAGAAGTGTCATCTAATATGCGCAAGATTTTTGAAACTTGCAACCCAAAATGTTTAACAAAATAGTTTTTAAAGTATATTTAGATAGATTGCATTTGGTTTTGCTGATTCTTTGTTAAAATTGAGCCAAAATTCCTAGAGCTAAAAGCAATCCCTCTAGCATGTGTTGCAGCTCACAGCTTTGGACATTTTGATTTGCACGTCTTTGAAGGACTTGATTCTCTTGTGCAGTTGTTTTCACCTCTGCAAAGCAGATAGCATCTGCTGTCACTTTGCACAAGACACACACCAGCAGTAAAATAGGCATGTATTACTGGCATGAAGTCTGTTGGGTTAAGTGAAATCACTCCTGAAGTAGGTGACTGTTTGCTGTGGCTAAAGGTGTCAAAATGTAGTTCACTCTGACCACCTCCCACTTTTTTTTCCTGTGAAGGTTTGCAATTACTTTGCATTCAGTGTACATCAGCCTGAGATTACAGGCAAACCTGGATTATATTTTAGAAAGGCTGTTAATATAGAAGACATAAGCCATCACAGGAATATATTATCAAATTTTCCTTCAAAGACTGTTTGACCCAGTTTCATAGCTTTCCTCATAACCTTAACCTTAGCCTCCTTAAAGATAATTACAGATTGTAAGCGATATAATTAAAGATAGCTGTAACTTCCATAAAGGCACAGGTAGTTATTTACTTTGGTCAAACAGAAAATTAACTTTGCCTCTAAAAATTACTTTATTTTTTTTCTGAAGGAATGTTAATTTAAATAAATAAATACAAGAAAGTTACTGATTTGCTGATCTCGAATTCAGGCTGATACCTTGGAGGATGTGTAATGTTTTGGTCCAAAATTTTCAAAGGTTCCAAAATTTCACTTTGAAAGCTGGTACCTGAATAAAAATATGGGTCTTTTCTTTGCCATGAAGGCAAAAAATATCATACTTTATCTGGAGAGTCTTTTTATCGGCTGTGTAATTAAACAATTTAGTACTGTGCGTTTCATGTCTACGACTTCTAAGTTATCTTTAAAAGCATCCAAAATTCAGCAGGCATAAGATTCATCTCTGTGTGTGATAATAGAACTAAAAGCTGCAGGTATTGGCTACTATTCCCCCAGTTTTTGTAGACACTATCTGAAGATAGTATTTATCTCATTACCTTTCTCCAAGGAAGAGTTCTTTTTAAAGGGTGGAATTATCTATGAGCACACAGAACCATAGACTAATACAAAGAAGAGCAAAGAAAAATTATCAGGTCTATCAGAGTACAGCCAGAGCTTATTTGTTTAGGAGCAGTGACTCTTCTAAGTGAAAAAAAGGGTGAAACATATCACAACCAAAAGCTTTTAAGGTTTTAGGACAGAATAAATTACTTGTGAGGGAGCATTTGATTATTGTGTAAGGGGAAGCATGTTACAGTTCTTGTATGAAAAAGGGATTAGGACACCATTAACATTTGCCTCCACAATTTTGTTAGATTTATTTTTTCTTTGTATTTTTTTATTAAAGAATTTTTCTCTTTCTTACTTGAGCAGCAAGTGGATGGAAAAAGAGATCAGTTTATGATAAAGGCTGTAAGAGAAGCACAGTGAGTCTACACATTAAATATGTAGAAACCATTCAGGCTTGGACAGGAGTATTCTAAAACCAAGAAGTACTTTTATCTGAATGCTCTCCCCTAAACACCTCATATGGCTTGAAGGAGAGAGATTATTTTCCTGGTTGTCTTTGCAGGCTTTTGGAGGAACATTGAAACTAAACTCATTCAAACCAATTGACAGTGTGTAGGAGCACATTAGTTAAGGAGTTCTTCTTAGTGGAGCCAGTTTCTATGAAAGACTGTGTCTATCAAACCTCACAATTAAAAAAAATATTTTAAAATAAAGCAATAAGTTTGGAATTGAGAACAAATAGCAAATCTTAACATTTCTGCTAAAATAAATAAATAAATGTATTTTTAAAAAGAGACCAACATTAGAGTCCTGCACAAGTTTGTGTTTAGTGTCAGTTGGTCTATAATTTTAAGTTCCATTGAAATCACTGCTATTAACTAAGCAGACAATAAAGACCATAAAAATCAAATGAGTAAAGATAACAGTTACAGAAAGCTGGAAACAGGAAGTTTGAACAAGAGCAAGTGGCCACGTCATGTAAACAAAGCTGTGAAATATATTGGTCAATCTAATGGTCTTGAATGGTATATAAGCAAAATTTTTTCCCGTTACTGTGCAAATAATAGTAAAAGAAAACATTTTAGAAAGGACCAAAGGCCTTTACAATTTTTCTCAAGTTTATTTTTATAATTAGATGCTTATGTTTACTAGATAAAACTAGGTATATAAGTGAGGAACCAAATTCTTCAACAGCCTTTCTCACACCTTTAAGATGGCTTACCCTTAAAATTTTTTGCAAGTCTTAAATCTAAATAGCTGCTTATATTCATAACCTTGCATATATTATCTGCTTTTTTAATACACAAAAATAAGAAAAAAAAGAACACCCAAAGGTAAGAGCCTATTTCTGACCACAACTCACCCACCTTCAGAGGGTGCTGCAACAATTCCACTACCCTGTGTCTGTAGCAGACTGTTCTGAGGTATCTCTGTAATAGCACAGGCAACAGTGGCAACAGAGGCAGCCGAGTTAAGAAACCATTTTTGCAGAAGTCTCTGGGTTCTCCTTCAGGAAGAGAAATGAGCTGATATGAACCTCAGGAAGGTTAACAAGGGAAATTGCAAAGTCCTGCACCTGCAGAGGAACAACCCAGGCACCAGCGATGGGGGCCACCCGTCTGGGAAGCAGTTTGGCAAAAAAGACCCTGGGGATCCTGGTGGACAGAAGATGAACATGTCCCAGCAATGTGTTCTTGCTATGAAGAAGGGGAATGGATCCTGGGCTACATTAGACAAAGTACCAACAGCAGATGGAAGATGGTGATCCTGCCTTTCTGCTCAGCGCTGGTGGGGCCACACCTGGGGTGCTGTGTCCAGTTCTGGGCTCCTCAGCACAAGAGAGACATGGACATGCTGCAGACACTCCAAAAAAGGCCACAAATAGGACTCAGGGACTGGAGTATCTCTCTTGTGAGGAAAGGCCAAGAGAGTTGAGACAGTTCAGCCCAGACAAAAGAAAACTGAGGGAGGATCACATCAGTGTACACAAACTCCTGAAGGGAGGGTGCAAGGACAGAACCAGGTCCTCTTAGTGATGCCAACTGACAGGGTGAGAGGCAACAGGCATACACTGGAGGCTCCCACTGAACACCAAAAAATGCTTTTTTACTGTGATGGTGGCATAACACTGATGCAGGTTGCACTGAGAGGTTGTGAAATCATCCTCCTTGGAGATATTCAAAAGCAGAAGGTATCTGGACACAGTCCTGGACAAACAGCTCTAGTGGCCCTGCTTGTGCACAGGGATTGGACCAGATGACCTCCGGAAGTGCCTTCCAACTTCAACTGCTTTATGATTGGGTGATTATTTTAGGAAATATTCTAATTTTTATAAAAATGTGCCATTTCAAATGTAAGCCCACTACATCCATTGGAACATATTAAAATGACAACTTCTGATTTTTTTTTTTTGTTTTGTTTTTCCAGATCTGCCAGAATTGTGGACGTAGGTTTATGAACTATGTCATTATCAAAGACTAAAGTTGGATCTGGATTTAAAGACAAGAATGTAACTCCACAGATAAGTTTCCAAAAGCTGTGACAATTAAAATTCAAGCTTTATTTTCTATATTCATTATTTCTTTTTAAACATTGTCTATTGCTTCAGTTAGCACAGCTCTTTGATGCAGAATGTTTTGCTATAGGCTAAGTGAAGTAATTTGCATCATATTTTCAAGCTCAAAACGCTTCCTTTTTATTACAATATGGAATGGCTTTATAATTTTTAAAATATCTACAAAAATTTACTTTGTTGAACTTATATCTAATTAGAACAAGAAGAAATCAAAGATCCTAAACAAGATTAATTGGATTTTTTCAGACGAAGCACTCAAACTCTTTTATTTAATATCACAAGGCTTTCCTGTCAAATTATGTCACAATTTGCTCCTCTTTCCCTGTCCTCTAGAATCTGTTTGTGTTCCATCTAACAACACAAGAAAAGTCAGTTTGATTGTAAAGATGAGATGTGAAATGGAACCCAACTACAAAACTTTTCCTCACCCCCTGCTTTTTCTAATGTAAAACAAAATAAATAGCATTTGCATTAACAGAAGGCACTATTATTATAGCACTTATTTGCAATATAATCAGAAAGATAAAAAATGGACTGATCACATACATGAATGACAGTAGTATAATGCGTAGTTTTTATTTTCTTTTGATGCTTTTCCTCTCAGAATGTGTCTGTGGTAGGAAATCTATTATGCCTGGTTTTTCTCTAGTGTACAAAATCAGGCTATATTTCTGGTTCAATGGCTATCATCTTTTTCCTCAATATAACTTTATTTTCCTTCTTTCATCACCTTTTCTTGTCTGGTATGTTCTAATTTTTAAAACCATGTGATTCTTTACCTATCAAGAATTGAGAAAGACATAAGAAACACAGAAAACATCCTCTCTTTTTGTAGAAGCAAGCAAGCAAAAGAAACAATGTAACTATGATATCACTTTCCTTTTTTGATTAATATGAAAAATTAAAAATGTGAATAAATATTTTTACTTGTAAAAAGAAAAATTAAAAATTAAATATTCATTTTTTAAATTTCTTTGTGTAGTGTTCCAGGTAGAGGAACAGTCTGCAATATTAGGTCTACAGCTGTTTCCTACGTTTGCCTCCCACAAGGCTCTGTAACACATTTTGTCTCATCAATTTAACATGGTATCCAACTTCTGAATACTCAGCACTTATTTTTGCTTGTTTTTAAACATTTTCCTAAGTAGTGCCTAGTGTTATATACATTTTAGATCAATTAACTGTGACATCTCTGCTTATGACTGCAGGGCCAAAGTCATGACTTGTATGAAGTCTAAACAATTGTGCTTTGTGACTGAATGTAGGGAAGAGTTGAAAAGGTGAAATTCTGTCTCCAAATTAGGTTTAAAGTGTGAGTCTGTAATACAGCAGTGCTTTCATCCATTCAACCCTATCACCCTGTGAATCCCCTGTTGTCAGTCTGGCATGTGAATCGTGCACAAAGCCTAACCTCCATTACATTACGGATCCCAAATTAATTTCATGTGACCTGAAGAGATACTAGTCAGCTCTTTGCACCAAGTGCTGAAGTTCAAGCCACCCTATACAATTTAATTATTCAGGATGTACAGGGCAATTCATCTGAATAAGGACGTCGGATGGTTTTACTGACCAGGACTATTAGAGTACCTCTCTAGTCTGAAATTCTTCCATGTAATAAAATGCCAAGAATATCTAGGGACCTACTTTTAATATCATTAATCATTTGATTATTTTAGTCAGTTTCAACATTACTATTTTTTACATTTATATTGTATTTTATTCCAGTACAAATTACATATGATCCACTTGTTTAACATGCTAGTTCCTCTTAAGAACATGCTGTACAAGAAAAAAGTACGGAAATGCAAAGAACTATTTCCATGCATGCATGGAGCAACTTGTAAAAATGACAAGAAGGATATTATCCCCAGCAACTCAGTGCTAATTTGGACTTCAAAAATAAAGCTGACCTGATTTTCACAGAAGATTTTACACGGAGATGACTATTTTTAAAAGCCAGTAGAAACATTAAGATGTGGTACTTGTGCTACAAGCATAAATAAAAATGTTTTTCACACATCAAAAAAGCAAAATAAAGCACAAACCTCACTTAATAACACTATCCAGCCTCAGCAGTGAAATTGTATTAGAGCTTTCTTGTGTTGCCAGTGATCTCCACAGGCACCTCAAAAATTCATGCACAAGAAATGAACTTCCTCCTACCCAGTTTTCCAGATACTGAGGTTTTTGAGTAGGAGACTATAAAACAGAAATTACTTCATGCTGACAGCATAATCAGAAGAGAGAATAAATAAAGTTTTCTGTTTACAAAAAGCAATGCAAGGCCATCTTCTTGTGCAGGTGAATGGGATTTAAAAGTCATCCAGACATACCAATTTAAGCATTGTTCTAAATGATAAATTATATACATGGCACTAGGTAGGGAAGTAACTTATTAACATATGTCATGTTGGCTTTCTTTCCATAATTTTATTGTTTCAGATAAACACAGTGTCAACCTCTTTGAGAAGACCAGTAACTTAAAGAATATTAACTGACTAAACTTTAGATGAATTGCAGTAATTAGAGTAACAGAAACCATTTTAAAATAGTTTCTAAATTCTCAGGAAGCATATTGAAATACTAGTCTCATAACTACAATTAGCAAATTTGTGTACTCAGGCTTACACTGTTAATTCATGTGAATAATCTTTAGACTGTTCACTTGAAACACTGCCTGAATTTCCTGTGAGTGAAGAGTAGGCTTATTTGGAATCATTAAAAAATTCCTCAGCTAAGTTGGTTGTTCATATTTTAGTGTCCACGCATCTCTAATCTCCTCTGACATCTTACAAGCTACAGTACACTTGACAGCAATCCAACACAATAATCCTCTTGAAGACTTCCAAGATATATTCTTTAGACAGAAAATTTATATCTGTAATTCATACCTAGAAGAATTTATGTACCATGAAAATGAATACAACTTCAGCTGAAATCAAATGTTAAGCCATCTGCAGAGGAGATGTGTAATTTTATTGTTTCTATTGTTATTCATCAAAATAAAATATATACTCAATGACAAATGTGCAAGCTTTGAAAAGTTTTAAAAATAGCAACTTGGTTTTAGTTTCTTTCCATGGTCTTTGAGAAAGAAAAAGAGGTCAATGTTCACTGCAGAAAGAGAAATGTCACAAGCTACCTTCAAAAAAGACCAGAAAATTAACCCTAGAAGCTACAGGATGGTCAGCTTGGTTTCAGTTTCTGGAAAAATTATGGACTGAGTCCTGTTGGAGAACGTTTCTAGGCATGTGAAGTTAAACAGTCACCAGCACGGATTTACCAAGAGTAAATTATGCTTAATACAGGACAATAGTGGATGCTTTTTCCATAGACTCAAGCAAGATTTTGGCACTGTCATCCATGATATTTACAGTAAGAGTGTTACAGTGTGCATGGCTAGACAAGTGAATAGATCAAATATGGGGTTCAGAAGGTGATTATCAGGTCATACTTTACCTGGATGCCTGTGACAGATGGATTATCAGAGACATCTGCTCTGGGACCTGTCTTCTTTAACATCTCTACCAATGATAAACTGCAGGAGGCAGAGAACATTGTCATCAGTTTTACAGACTGTCAAATTAGGGGTATAAGTTATTAAACTCAAGGACAGGGCCCAAACAGGCTGAAGAACTGGGCCACCAGGAGCATTATGAAACAGCAGAGACAAATCTCAAACTCTCAAAGCATCAAAAAGCTTTTCCTATTGCAAGGATAAAACAGCTCCTGCAACAATGCAATACTATGTGGAGATGGAGAGGCTATGAAGCAGCTCTGTGGGAAATATACTGGGGTGGAGGTGGACACCAAGATGGACATTAGTCCATGGTGTTTACTGGCAGAAAGGGAAGCCAGCAACCTCCTGGACTGTATGAACCATGCCAGAACATGGCATTCCCTGTAGGTCGAGGGAGTGGCTATGTGGCACTTCTTGGATAACATCTAGAGAATCCATCTAACTTTTCTTATTTTTCTCAAGAGGGAAAACATGGACAAACTGAAGGGAGCTCAGCAAAGGTCCACTCACGTGGAGGAAGATGGAGTTCTGACCATTTGGGAAGAGAATGGAGCTGGGTCAGCCTGGAGAAAGGACTCCTGCAATGCTCTTAACAGACCCCACAAGAAAATCCTTGGGTGGGGACAGGCTGGAGACAGGAGGGAGGGCCAGAAACAACAGGTGTACAGTGTGATGAGAGAGTTTCAGACCAGATAGAAGAAGAAACTTCTATTTTGTGAGAGTATTGGGTTGCTCTGAAAACTGTGTTATCTCTGTTCTTGGAGGATTTAAAGTCCCAGCTGCATGATGCTGTGAATAGCCTGGTCTCCCCCTGCTTTGGGCTGTGGGGTGGCCTAGAGGGTTCCTGAATTCCCTGACAGCCTCACTTATTCTTTGGTGCATAGAAAACATAGATATGTGTTGGAAATGTGCTTGGATCTTGTATTGTGAATAAAGAAAAATGACCCAAGGAAGCACAGAGTCACTGGAGCATGAAGACAGAATAAATAAGACTGGAAATAGGGTAAATGACATGCATAAATTGTTATTTTCATAGCATTAGGGAAAGAGAGAGAAATGAATACAGATAATTACATTTAGAATTTTGCAATATATATGAAGTACTCAGCACTTACACAAAAAAACACTGCAAATTTTCTAGCGTAAAATGTGCTCTGTGATTGCAGAAAATTATCTTCCTTTCAATTTCAGTTCAAAGTTATGCGTTGTACTCCCATATGGAGATGTGCCCGGTGTTGAAGGCGTTGTAAGAGCATAAAATTTCTAAAAAATATTCTGCATTTTTCTGGCACAGGTGCTGAACTTTAATTAGTTTTCATCTGCCCCTTTTTGTCATCTAATTTTTTAACTGAAATTTGAGTTCCATGACTGTCTGAAGACCAGTGGACCACAACAGATGTGGCCCTAAAAAATCCAGAGCAGTTTATTGCATAAGAACCTGTGTCATTTTAACATGGAGAAGAAAATAGCTTGGCAGAAGACTGAGATTGATTGATCCTGGAAAGATTTTGGGTTTTCTTGTGAACAGTTGGATTGGTAAAACAGACAGATGGATTGTTACTGCAAAGAGTTGGTGTGTTGCTAGGGAGACTTGGAATGGTACACCAGGCAGGTGACAAAATTGTGAACTGGTGTTCAGAATAGATGTGGCATTATTTACATACATACATATATATGCATGGACAATGGACATATATGTATGTGTGTCCACTGCTGATGTAAAACTCAGCATTGTAATCACACCCACATTTTCACTACATCCAGATTGTAAAGGCTACATAACTAAAGGCATCTTTTGACAAAAGCCAAACAGACATGGAGTTCAGAAGAAAAAATTTTATAAACAGACCAGCAATTGCACCAATTCCAGTATGTACTATAATCACACTCAACTCCTATTATGATAATTAGTGTCTTATTTGTCGTTTAAAGTCCTATAACTCTCATGCTTCACATGAACTGATTTCATATGACAGAACTCCACAATCAAGACACAAAACTAATTACTGCATTCTGTGTAGCTAATGAGAAATAAAACAAATCTTAAATGACCTTCCACCACCCTTCCCTTCCAATCTGGCTTAACTCTGCTCTCGATTTTCTCTACCTCCTCACCTCTAAATGGCACAAGAGGGCAGGGAGGGCAGGGCTGGGGTCAGCTCATCACACAGTCTCTGCTACACCATTCTCAGTGAGAGAACTCCTCATGCTTTTCTCCTGCTCCAGCATGGGGTGTCTCCTACTGGAGACAGACCTCCATAACTAGGGATCTTCATGAACTGCTCCAGCATCAGTCCCTTCCATGGGGTTGCAGTCTCCTTCAGAAACAGACTGTTCCAGTCCCAGTGGGCCCCCATGGGGTCACAAGCCCTGCCAGAAAATCTCTTACTGCTCCAGCATGAGGTCCTCTACCCACAAGTTCACTGGTTGTGATAGCACCCCACTCCAGCAGAGGCTTCCCATGGGGTCATGGACTCCTTTAGGCATCCTCTTGCTCCAGCCTGGGTCCTGCAGGGGTTTCAGGTGGATCTCAGCTCCACCTCATCTCCATGGGCTGGCTGCAGGTGCCCAGTTGCCTCACCATGGGTGTCTGCACCATGCACTGGAGAGAAATCTCTGTTCTGGTGCCTGGAGCTCCTCTGGCCCCTTCTCCCTTACTGACCTGGGTGTCTGCAAGGGCTCTTCATCTCACATATCCTCCCTTCTCTGTACAGATGCTGTTGTGCCATAGCTTTTTAATCCATTTCTCAAATCTGTTATCCCAAGGTGCTACCACCATCACTGATTGGCTCAGCCTTGGCCAGTGGTGGGTCTGGAGCTAGATGTTGGACATGAGGGGAACTTCTGGCAGCTTCTCACAGTAGCCCACTGCTATAACACCCACTGCTATAACACCCACTGCTATAACACCCACTGCTTCCAAAACTATGCTGCTTAAATCCAATGCACCAATTTCTAATAATTTGTATATTAAAATATAAAAATCTATTGATAGCCACAGTTATAGTTTTTGCAGCCTATCATAACAGTAACTAAACAAAGAATGATGCAATAAGTCTAGTCTATGTGTAGCTAAACATCCCTCAGTTCTACAGCTAGGTTTTATATCATTATAACTCTAGTGTTCAATAATTGTCCCCTCGCAAAATACAGGTGTTGATTTCTCTATATTAAAAAACAATGTACATTTAAATAATTGAATAATGAAAGAATAAAGTTACCAACACAACTACACACTGCCAGATGACATATTTTTACAGAAAAAGATATTGTATTTTGCATTTCTAATAGTATACACAATATGCTGAATTTTCAGGCACTATTCCTGCCTTTTATTTAAAAGATTTTGGGTGGACTTCATATTCTTAATCTTAGACTGTCTGCTAAATATCACATTAAGTCACAAGAAGAGGTCAAACTAGAATATTTGTTGAGTTAATATACTGTGTTACTTTCATTTCCCCTTACTGACTTTACAGAAAACCTATACATTCACATGCTTCATTAAATTTAATTGATTCTAACTTTTTAGACTATCCTGTGCACTCAGCCTTAAAAATAGCATCAAATGCATTAGTTTTATTAAAAAACCCCCAGCTTGTGCGTTTTCAGTGTTTGATGTTTCTTCTAAATCTGTTTTTTCCCCTATGTAGTGATAAAGCAATGAGAAAAGAATGGCAGCTGTTCATGCCAGAGACATGATACCATGTAAGTATAGATATATATGTATATATGTAAATGTATATATGTATATATGAATATACATCTATATCTATATCTATACCTATCTATATCTATATCTATATCTATCTATCTCTATCTATCTATATCTACCATGAAGTCATGGCAGTAGGAAATTGGAAAGCCACCTATTTTTTCTTATTGTTTTAATGAATTCTTTTTCACTTTCATTTTGGAAATTTCATTAAAAGAAATAATGAAATTTAAAGCTATTTAAACAGTTACTCTCTTTAATAATATTAGAAAAGTGTTGAGTAATTAGTCTCTGTATATGCAAGATAGAATGTACTGCTGCATTTTCCTACAATCCATATCAAAGTGGCAGGGTAAGTTCTTTAGAGTTTTTTAACAAGTTTTAATTAATATTAGAAGCATATTAGTGCTCATATGCACAAATATGGCATGAAAAATAAAGTTCGAGGAAAAAGTTTATAAGACAACACATCCTCCATATATCATCTATAAGTGAAATAGGTTTCAGCAGCATGATTAATATTTTTCTCTATATATTTTTATCAATGCATGAAAGAATAAAATATTTATTTTTTTATTTTTAAATTAAAAATAATGATGCTCAAGTTATGGCACTTATTACAGCTGTTGAGGAAAGTATCTGCAGATTTTGGATTTGAACCAAAGCGGAAAAAAATATCTCCTTCTAAGAACAGATCCAAAAATTGTACCTACTTATTTGGCTACCCTTTTAAGTGAGTGAACTAAGTCAATGTGCATAAGAAAATAGAAGCAGATGGAAGAATACGCTCAGAAACCATTTAATCACTTTCTAGTGGGTTCCCATCTGCCCTAAGTTCCTTTACCTTGTTATAACAAAAAGGGAACAGACAAGAAAATCAAAACCAAAAAGACTTCATGAAGCTGGGTTTGAAATCTGCCATCAAACGAGTCAGTCATTCCTATCCAACTAACCAAAACCAAATTTGCTATCGCAAGTGCTTTCCAATCTATGCTACACAGGCTGCAGTTCTTGAAAATTCAGTTATTTTCAATGCTTTCATGGCCACAGATTTCCATTCCACAGTTTCCTTTTTTATTTTTTTGCTAAGAGATATTTCAATAATTATGCCTACCAGGTTCAGTTTTCCTAGTGACTCAGAAAGGCCTAAGACTTAGCAATAAAGCAGAAAAAATTGTGTGTTGGGATGAATACATAGCATTTCACAAGAAGCACATTTGATTTTGCTACTTGTGTTCTGTGTGATGATGAGAAGCTGGCACTTGACTAAGTTTCAGTATGAGCTACTCACACATCCCAATCTTTTGTTACTGAAATAAGAGCTGCTTGAAAGTAGGTCATACAGGAATAAATATTAGTCTGGAAATATGTTATTTTTGAACAATAGACATAAAGTGATGCTTTTGTCTTGTCAAGACTGGTTCTGACATTGCTGAAATATTGTTCAACTGACTGACTCTTTCTCATTTGCATGCCAGCATATGTGGTGATCCTATGTAGAAATACCCTAAGAAACAGCCCTTCCTGTAGTCTGTTGGTGACTAACGGGCTGAACCATCTGGGATGTAAAGAGAGGCTGAGAGAGCTGGGAAGACTCAGGAGGACATTTTTCGTGTGTATTAATACACCATTGTGGGAGTAAGAAAGACAGACAGACTCTTCTCATCAGTGCTCAGGACAAGAGGCAACGGGCACAAACCGAAACAGAGGAAATTCTCTCTGACTTGGACAGGATGTTTTTGTAATATGAGCCACCACTGGACAGGCTGCCTGGAGATGTACTGGAGCCTCCGTCCTTGCTGGTAGTCAAAACTTGAATGGACACAGCCCTGAGCAACCTGCCCTATCCTACCCTGCTCTGGGCATAGACTTAGATGAGAACATCTCTTGAGATGCCTCCAGCCTCAACCATCCTGTGACCCTGTGTGTGATCCAACATTAAAGACAGAGAAGGCAAACTGATCACAGTGGTAAGCCAAACAGACATTCTAACCCTCTTCTGCAGGATGGCCTTGGTCAGTCCTTTTACTAGCATTTGTTAACTTTGTCAAATGTCACTCTTAAATAAGCTGAATTACATGATCATATTTACCACCAAGTAGGTTAAAAAATAAGCATGGATTTTCTGCAAGGTCTTTCATAATTTCAGAAGCACCCTAATATGTTAAAAGTACATTTTTCATCGATTTTTAAAAGAAAATCACTATTTAACTCTATTAAGCAATTAAAGGAAAGTTTATTTCCCAGGCCGTAATGTGCTGGACAGAACAATGTTCTGCATACCATTGTAATTGCAAGCATTGTTTGAGACTAATGCAATATTAATTTCAGTGAGTACAATAGATTAATAGCATCGTATAGAATATCTGAAGTTTTTTTATTAGAAAAAAAAAAAAAAGACTGAAACTTTCAACCTAGGCAGTGCATTTTCTAAGATTTATGCAATTTCATGCCAAAAATTTGGAGAGGATATTAAAGAAATGTGACATGGAAAGAGAAAAGCAACCCATATGCAGGAGCAGAAGGGAAGAAATACAGTATCTCAAAAGAACTGCATCAGAATGAGGCCATATGTATAATCTGAGACTCAACCATTCCCCTATTTCTGGAGATTAGCACTATGCTAATCTGGAAAAAATTTTGTGCTAACAAAAGTACTGTGAGGTACTCTTAGACAGTGGAGCATTACACCAAGAGCCAGCCAGATTTAGGATCATTCAGGACAGCACACCTCGTTGAGATCAACCGTGTTATTAGCAGCATGATAACAGAATGTTCTTCTGCTAGGATATATTGTTAAGAATGCAGATATTGTTACCCCTTCAAGTGTATTACTCTCCCATCTTAAAATTTCTGACTGATGTCCTGTATATAAGGACCATTTTTGATGGCAGAAAACTTACATATAGTATTTGTTTTGTGTGAAAACACCTACATATAACCTCAACTGTGTTTCTAATGGTAGAACTATGCACAGTTGGCTGCAAATTGCACTACATTTTTAATTTCTCCTGACAGTGTCTTAAAGGCTACATACAACATAAATCATCTGAGTTTGTATTTGAGATATTTCATTTTCATCATGGCTTTTTACAGGAATAGATGGCAATGTCAGCAGTATTAGTCACTTCCTGGAAATTGTATTATTTAGCAGCTCTGGTTTGGCGACCTTGTTTTTTACTGTAGTCAAATTAGTCATGATATTTAACAGTTATCCCTATTGTAAGCTATTATTATCCCGATTATATTCAGATCAGGCACATATACTGAAACAGGGTGTCACCTGTAAGGATACATGTTGCTATCAAATTCAAAATTTATATACGGTAGCTGTGTAGTACAGGAAAATGCATATCAATCAAAAGAGTGCTCTATACTGATTAGAAGCACCAAACAGATGCTTAGCTAAAAGCTTGACTCAAAGCCCTCTGAAACAAATGAAAATATTTTCATTGATTTTACTTCTTTCTGGATCAGGTCCAAATATGCAGATTTTTTAGTTGAAAGAGAAAGTATTCATTGAACTGGATATTATTTTATCAGGAAAAGAAGATGCCCAATGGAAAAGGAACTTCTCCATAGGGAAAAAGTAAACACCACCCAAACAAAGACATTTCACTCTTGAGGTTTTTTAAATCACACCACACATAGAAAATAAAGTAAACTAATGCAATTATTAAATGCTATAGTTTAAATGACTCATATGAAATATGTCAGAAAACAACAGTTTCACTTACAGCACCCATGAGTTTTTACAATATTTCAGGGAAAAAAAAGAGATGACTGAAACAACAACATTTCATAAAATATAAATCTCTCTTTACATTGTTTTTCATAAATTGATTCATTTATCATTAAAAATATCTGTGCCATACTGGAACTGAAGTGAAAAAAAACTTAATTTTAAAGAGGTAGATGAAAAAGAGTAGATGAATTCTAGTGGAAATATTAGCATATTTAATTTGTCCATTTCCTCACACACTCACATACACTTATACATAATTTCTCAAACATAAACTACATCCTTAAAAGAACCTATGAAAATTCTAGCTATGAAAATTCTTGCTTATACTTAAATATTGCTTGTTCAGTAAATTACTGATAGCAAAATGGAACAATTAAAAAAAATGTTTAGGACTGTTTTTAAGAAATAAAATCTGTATACTTCTATTTCTTACTATTATTCAGAAGATATTACAGGTCTCCAACCTTATGACTATTTGATCTTTGACTTGGCTGATATGTAAATTTTTCCAAGATCATTGTCCTATTGTGGTTCTATCCAGAATATAATCTTCTTCATGAAATTGTTTGAAGTTTCCATGAACTGAATGTTAGCTTACATAGCAAAAACATTTATGACATTCAGCTCCTGCTAAGAACAAAGAAATTGTGAGTGTTAAGCTTTAGTTTGCCAAAAAACTGGACAATTTTCTACAATATTGTCCCTTAAAATGAAGCTGTTTCTTTCTGAACAGCAGCTATGTGCATATTCATTTACTGACATCATATTTATATTTTGCTGTTATGACAGACAGGAGTTGCCATAGTAGAGAAAAGCACAGAAAAGTGGGACACTCTTCCTTGCTTTTGCCTCGATTATTCTCCTTTCAACAAAGAAGAGGATGAAGAGTGATCTCAGTACAGCTCGGTTGTGTCTCAGTACAGTTCACAGAAATTCACCATCTTATGCTCCGCTGGTCACCAGCAAAATATTTATGCTTTATATTTGATATTCTTTAGTTTGCATGCTCAATTTTTCAATCAGTCTGCACATTTGCACTTGTCTTGAGAATCGTATGAATTAAATAGTATTAATAGTCATACTTGTGAAAGCAAAAATTTTTCTCTTTTTTCCAAGTTCCAAGAAAAACTACATGTGAAAAAGGGAGAATTTCTATTTGAAGCCAGAGACTCACTTTACTCCACTACATCCCGGTGGCCATGGTAGTAATTTGTGACAGTTCCAGGATTCCTCAGAAACCTGAATATTTTCAGGCATACTCTTATATTTGTTGGAAGGATTTGAAATATGTTTGTTTTGTCTGAAAGGAATTTATTTTAAATAAATCAACTTCCACATGGTAATAAAGTTATCTCCCAAGTATCATTCATTGTAATTAAAGATTGCTTCAGTGGGCAAGAGCACATCATGACACAGCATTATCAGAAAGATGTTTGTCTTGTTTCTGGATGTTAGGTAAGCTTGTGTTTACCAGTATCTTTTAAAGAAGTATAAGAAAATCTGTAAGCTACTGACATAAAGCAGCATTAAAAGCTTAAGAAAGGCACACCTCTTTATAATCCATTTTATGGAGTGAGTTTATGCAGTGAGTGGGCTTTCTTTTTTTGGAAATGTATTGTTGGACACTAACCTCTTCTTTATTGTACACAGACTGCAAATGTTGCTTTAAAAAGTGGCTGCAATTAAGCCATTGTGTCTGTGACAGAAAACATGGCTGATTGTTGTGTTGGAATGCATTATTAAATATATTTGCAACTGAGCCATTGAATCTGTCACAGGAAACATGGCCAACAACATGGATCTAGAATGCATTATTAAACCATACTCCTTTACAAGTTGCACTATTGTCCCAACTTTACAAACAAAAGCAAGTTTAAAGTGGCAGGTTAGGGAGTGGATTTGTAGTACGTTAATTATTCATGTTGTATTACCCATATGAAGGGTCTTCTCAGTTTAATGAGTGGAATAGGGATAAGCCATGCCAATTTTGTCTTAGGTTAACAAGAAAAGGCTGAAGCAAGTTGTAAAACAGTTTTAGCTTATCCCCTTTTTATTTGCATAGCATGACATTAAAAAAAAAAAAAAAAAGAAGAAGAAGAGAAGAAAATATATCAGGAATGTAATGATGAAAAAACAAGGAATCAAAGCCAGCTCCATCAAACCCAGCCTTTTTGCCTTAACACTGCTTTCAAGGACAACAGTATCTGCAGTATCAGTCTGAAACTTTCTATCTCTAATGATGAACCAATTGCATGGCATTTCACTTCAGGACATGCAAAGTTTTTCCACAGTCTTGGTCTACATGCAAAGCATATAAGATCATTCTATTTTACTATATAGACAGTCTAACAAAGCTTAGGTTTGTTAAAGAAAAAGCATCATTATCCACAAATTTCAGATGCAATATTTTCAAACATCTGTCAGTGATTGGAATGAAGGTTTCTGTCTCTCTCTCTTTAATTTGCATTTTTCCAAGCCATCAAGATGATCCGAGACAAATTCTTGAGCAAACCAATTACTCTTGATTTATTTAATTTATTGAAAATATTATATTTTAGTTTGAAGGGTGAATTTTTTAAAGTAATTATTCATAGTGGTTTTAACTCTCTAGCAGCCCTCCAAAATCTTAATTATTCTCAGTGGACAACAAACAAAAAAACCTGCAAATAACATTTAAAAATTACAGTCTTTCTCTTGCTGTCATAATTTCAATAATTTCAAATAAGTAAAAACTGAAAAACCACTCATGGGTATTATAAATCTTAGTATAAAGACGTATTTTTGGGTGTATTTTCTCCTAAAAAAGTAAACCACTTCAAAATGCAAGAGCTGATTCCATTAGCTTCTGTCAAACAGTATATTGAAGTAAATGTTAGCTAGAAGCAAACCCTGTATCCTTGTAATAAAAGGAAAGACCTTAAATAATTGGATAAAGTATTTAATGAAGACAGGAGAGTGGAGATATGCAGAATAAATTGAATGAAATCTTTCATTTTAAACAAGTATCATGAAATAAGGTGCTGCTTAATTCTCCTTCAGTTGAAATGTACCACCAGCTTTATGTATAACACAGCAGAATATTTTTTAATTCTTTCATTTATACTCCCTCCCCTGTTCTGAAGAACACTGTGTTTAGAACACAATACACAATATTTTCTTATTTAATACATATTTTGTTGGACAGATTCCTAGAAGCAGACTGGGGAGACAAGCCTATCAGTTACAAATGCCACATATAATTTAACAAGAGGATAGTTGTTCGGGATACTGGCTACTAGCCATTGAACATTGTGCATATTTGCATTTGGCACAGGGGCAGGAGGTAACAAACAGCAGATTTCAAGACTGTGAGAATGGAGTTTAATATTTAATGGTTTCTAAATGTTCTAGAATTTGAGTTTTTTTGGTGTAGTGACTTTAGTTTGTCTCGTGGGGTTCAGCTGCTTTTATAGGTAAAGAATTAGTAAAAAGCTTTATATAACTGTACCTGGAGTTAACTTCATAAGAATTGTGTAATTTTTTCCCCAGAATGTTCATGTGCATATATTTATGGTATTTTTCTCCCTTGATTTCAAGGCAGGATACCCAAAGCTAGAAGGAAATACTGTCCTGGTAAATTACACAGGGAAGTGAATAATTCTGTCTGAATTGTCAGTGACCTCTCTCAATCATGAAGAGTCCATAATAGTTTCATAAAATAAATTGTATTTACAAAACCTGATATATTTCCTGGGTGTCATTTTTATATAAGTAAGATATATCTCAGGCTCTGAATTGAGTTTTCTTTTCACTTAGCTTTATTTTGTTTACAAAAATGATTAACAGGAACTAGAGCAGGTGGGTTAACAGACCTTTTTACTTGGAGAACCTATGATAACAATAAGATTTTTTTAGTGATTATATTCATAAACTAAAATAAAAGCGAATAAGATATGATATGAAAAGTTTATAGAAGCACAGTCCAAGGGTAAGCTGTATAAATCACTTTAAAGTTTGCCTCTCCTGAGAATTATAGCCAACCTAATCTATGTGAATAATATTTATATCCTATCATACAACAATATCTATTTTGAGTATACAAACACAAGAAATGTTCATTTCTTGAAAGACAAATGTAATCTATGAAATCTTTGTAGTTTATCACAGTATTTTCCAGCTTTTTTGATGATAAAAGTAAAAATTTCATGTTCAGAAATAGATTTATGAAAAAAAAAAACCCCTGAAGAGCAGCTTTTGGACAATTTTACCTGATAATACCACTTAAAATTATTTACAGAATATTTGCACACAAGCACGTTTTTCATTACTTCCTGAATTTCCTATAGTCATTCTCTCCATGCTTCTGCCTACTGTGCAGTGAGCAATACCATGAGCAGCTGCAGAAAAATCAGCTCCTGCAGTTGTAGCTAGGAACATTGTGCATATCATTTAACCTGCTTCTCTGGCACAACACTTTGCAAAGAACTTTACACAGACTTGTTAAATGCATTGCAGAAAGAATTATGATTTTTTATGTGCATATATATATATTTGCATCACGCCACTGGGGTTTTTATCTTGTTATACTGCATGTGCCAAATTACACTGCAGTAATTCCACAGTTACGCTGGTGAGTTCAATGGAGGCAATCCAGATTTACAATGGGATGACTGATTGGAATCTGTGTAATGACTCCTTTCCTGAAAAGCTCTTGGTTTGAGGCAAGATTCAATACTAACTTCCATTGAGATGGAAACTGAGAAAATATGATAAACACTGCCTTTATCTCATCCTGTATATAGATCAACTACACAATAGTTTCCTCCAGAAGATTACTTCTTACAAACAATATTCTTGAACTGTATTAAATGCCTCTGTAATTCTCTATTATTTATATGAATTATCCCTCACTGATGGAGAAAAAGGAAGACTACAATTTTTTATTTTTATTACTAATGCTACCTCATATCCTTAAGCACATCAAAATAAAAGATTTCTGGTAGGGAATGGATTTTGGTAGCCCTCCCCCTATGTGTAGCATTATGTACAAACACAAACAGAATAGAACAATCTTTTCTTCATGAACTTGCAAGACATTTCAAGAGACTAAAACCGTGGTTAATGTCTAGAACAAGCAATTAATTACTAACTCATATTGATTTGTGTTACTTAATATTCATGATAAGCCTTTTTAAGATTTCTGTTAGTAAATTAAGACTGCTATTGATCTCACCAAAGACAACATGAATGCAATTAAAATTACATAGCTCTGTTTTGGGATGAAAGAATTATATTTTAAGTGAATATGCATTCATACCAAACTAGTTTTTATGATAAGCACAGCATAAATAATATATAATATATGAGATTTACAGATATACATAACTTAAAAATATATTTTTTGACAGAGCAAGGGCTATTGAAATTAGAGAAAACATTTTTACTGTGAAAACTGTCATCTGCATGGATTCTCAGTGTGTATTAATAAGCCAGTATCATCTCTGCCTTGAGTTAATGGAGAGGTGTAGCAAATATTTTTTTGTTACTTAGGAGAAGAGGAAGATTTATCTCACTGCCTTGAACACTTAGACTTCCTTATGGTGTTCACTTATTCTTCTTAATGGGGATTTAGACAACGTCTTTTACCAAACCGTTGGCTCAAGTCTGAGCAAAGTAATTCTATTTTTCATGCTCCAAACCAAAGCAGTCCAGTAATGATAACAATGCATAAAGGGATATTGCTATATGACTTTTGCATGCAAATCAGAGGCTGCATTGTATGAGCAATCCAAAAAGCAAAACAAATTATGGTTATGGATCTCTGAAGACACTTCCCAGAATGTGAATGATATCTGTGAACAGGCACACACAACAGCATTTGCAAGAAATAAGTTCTTTACTCTTAAAACCTGATGCACACAAGGAAAATATAGAAGCTGATTTTCTGCTGCACTGTATCTCAGGAAGGGACCTGAAATTGAGTCACACAAACCTAATGTTTACACGAAGGTATCCAAATTAGGCCATTGTGCCTCATCTAAACGAGTGCATTTATTACACCAAGCTACTGGCATTAGGTATGACTGCCAAAGACCAGGGTGATTCCGAAAGCACCTCCCAAGTGGAATATTTCATCTTGGCAAACACACACACACACACACACACACGCACACACACACACACGTGTGCACACTACCAACACCAGCAGGGGAAAGAGGAGAGTTTTATGTGTCACAGAGATTTTGGCAGTTAAGTATGTGATGAAACAAAGAGGCACTTGAGCCACATAAACAAAGATGAAGGACCAGAATACATCTTGGATAAGGAAGTGCTAAACTAAACCTGGAGTGGAAGATTAAAATCGTCCTGGAAGGGTTCAAAAGACATTTCTAGCTCTTTCAAATAGGATATAATTGCATGTGCAGTCCATCAAGAGAGAAGGGGCAGGACCCCAAACAGACACACATTAAGAAAGAATATAATAGGTCTTTTGAAAGATTAAATAGAAGAGATTTATGGTTTTAAAATTAAAAAGTTGCACAATGATAAGGACTTCTACTGTAAGAGGGAAAGAGGCAGATAGTGTATGCACCCATCTCCTGCTTTACTTATGTACAGACTTGCTACAGAACCATTCATGTGAACAGATTATGTGTTTCCTCTCTGTTTCTGTATCAGTGTTACAGTTTTAGCTGTGGTGTTGTTTTTGGATATTGTGAATAAATGCTTTTCTCCAAATTTCATGAGTAAAATTGCCAATTTCATAGATTTCCTCCAAACCTGAGTCATTCCTCTCCAGAAAAGCACCTTGACAAATGTCCTTCTGCCCTAGCATTTTCTATAAATTAGCATGCAAGAAGGGAGAAAGGGTAAGCAATCTTTAAACTACTCACTGTGACTAACCTTCTACCTGAACCATGGTCAATGCTGAATTCAGATCAGTTACTCAGATCTTTGCCAAGTCAGGTTACAAAAGTCTCCAAAGATGGCAGCCACAGGGTATCCAGGAAATGTGTTCCAGTGGTGATTGAACTACAATGCAAAAAAGTAAAAAAATCTGGGGTTTTTTTTTGTTTCATTTAAAATGTGTGGCAGTTAGTATATTTTAAGGACTAATATGGCATTCCAACTAGGCTATAATTCCTAGGGTCACCCCCTCTACCTTATTCTTCAGCATTTCTTTCAATTTTCACACTGTATTAATTACCCATGTTAGAGATTTGGAGAATCCTCAGGTGGTCTTTTAAAATTTTTAGTATACATCATACGGACAACTTTGTTTGTAAATTTTCACCATGATGTCTTCACTTTTTTGCTACAGGACTATATTGAATACTCATCTTTGTTCAATTCAAATGCTGCACAGAAGCATTTATCAAAGAGTCCTGCAATGTTTTCAGTATCTAGCAATATTTGATCCATAGTATTGATAGTTCTTAAAATATATTTAAAATTTTAAGCTTTGTTAATTGTTTCCCCAAATGATTTTGTGCATTTTAAACACATAACCCATGAATTTTTATATCTCATTTTCATTAAATAATTTTTGATTTTATTTATTTTGGTCAAGTATATCAACACCAGTTGTCTCTTAAATATATATATATATATATATACATATATATATATACAAACCAGAGAATTTATATGAATATAAATATCTATGTATATTTATGTATATACAAACATTAAAATTGGTACATATAGCAACGTTATCTAATGCCTCAACATCAAATTCCTACAGACCTCTTTCTTTTGGTCATGACCTTGCAAATCACTAGACCTCAAGCAATTTTTTTTGTGGAGAGTAAGTCTTCCACAGTAACAGATGAACTGAGTGTTGTTCAAGAACTTCATCACACAGCACAGTGAGGAAATAAAGAAATATAGCTACAATATGGCAGAGTCATTTGGTACAGTGAAAAAAACCATGCACAAACAAGAAAAAAAAGAACAAGTTTAAGAGAGGAAAAGTAGATAAGAAAATTTAAAAACTATGGGTCATTTTTAAGACAGAAAAATTGCTTTCTGGATCAGAAATTTTATTCTCTTTTAAGTAGAATTTCAAGGTCTTCAGAGGGAAGCCTCCATCATAAGTAAAATTTTAGACATAGAGGAATTCAGACTTTTTGGCAACTTCTTTTTTTAATCCTAGTAATAATATTAATTTAAATAAAACAGTGAGATATGATAATCTTATTTCAATCTAAACAAAGCAATAGTTAAATTGATTTGCTACTTAGCACTCAGGCTCTTCCTGCTAAATTTTGGTCCCTAGGGAGGCCCAAGTTAATATCTGTTTAATACCTTCAATCTCACAGCTTATTTAGCTGAACTAAAGTTCAACTGGTCTAAGATAACCCATAGTTTTGTGATAAAATATATGTAAAATTCATATTTCATAGAAGCTTATTAAAAATTAGAATGAAATGATTGATCTACATACATGCAAACCTGTACACTTTACCAAGTACCTTAAGTATTTACGTCAAGCATATGGGTCAAGTTCCCAATCAATTTGGATTAAGCATGTCACTGAGATTCCTTCAGTTGGTCAGAGCTTGGTGTAATAACACTGAAATTGTGGCTTCACTCCTCATATGGGCCTTCACTTAAGAGCTGGACTCAATGGTTCTTATGAGTCCCTTCCAACTTAGAATATTCTGTGATTCTGTGATTGCAAAATTTATATCAGTGATTAAATTTTTGATGTCTACCAAAAATTAGTTCTCTACTAAAATGCCCTCGATGAATGCAAGAATTGCTGCAAGTAGTTATACATTCCATACCTAGTAAAACATTCTGTAGTACCATTCTATAGACAATGTCCTCAGTAACTCATGCAGAATAGCATATACAGAATTATAATATACAAATTGAATAGATTCTTAAGGAGCAGGTTTCCTTCAGACATCAGTATTTCTCAGAAATTATTATTTCTGTTAAAACTTACAGTTTAAAAGGTTACATGTTTAATTTTTTTATGGCATTGTGAGCCTTAATTATCTGTGAGGCAATGGTATCTTTAACTCAAATATGCTCTTTCTTTTTTCTTGTTATGGCCCAATAGTATGGTAGCGGTAACTATCTACTACCTATAAGAAAAATTCTGTGATAATTCAATTATATCAAACATTATATATTCCTTTGAACCTACAAACACCTTGGGTTTTCACTTTATCATTGGTATAAGGAATTTTTAAATCTGTGTATCTGGTTTTCTTGGGTCTTTTCAAGTTTGGCAAACAAAGATTTTGTATATGTAAGCTGTGGAACCAGGATTACCTTGGTCCCAGTCTTCAATTTTCTGACTAATTTTGTCCTGCAAATTTCTTTACTAATTTATGAATGGGAATTTTCTCTTAGAAATAGAATGAATTCCTTAGAGCCATCAAATATTTTGTAATGAATAGTGTTTCCTAATTTTAGGCTCTTATCCTTCTGCATTAATCTAGGGCTCTGCTCTTTTTCTGTTTATCTGTGAGAACATTCAAGTGAACTTGCTCGCTTTCATCTCCCTCCACAAGTGAGTAAATTTGTCTATGACAGTCCACATTGCTGCTGTGTATCAGCAATACTCATTTACCTGTAAAACCCTGAAATTTGTTTCTGTGCTCAGAAATGTCCTTCTGGCTGATGTTTTCCTATTCCTTCCAAGGCAGCTAAAGTTGTTTATTTTCTTTAAAACACAACACAATTGTCTTTTCAATTGCTCCTCAATTTGAAATCCTATTGGGTAAGTTAACCAGCTTCAGTATCACAGACTTGTGCTTTTCATTTATATTCCTACTCTGCCTGAGTATTCAAGCTCTCACCTTTGATTTAGAAGCAGGGAATAAGAGAGACAGTCTAAACTCTGTTAAAACTTGTGTGTATAGTATTCTGTGTAGGAAGACTCCTTTTCATCTTAGGTTATAAGTTTCACCTGGTTTGAATTAATAATTGGTTAGGTTGTTTCCTAAAGTACAGAAATTTTTATATGGGTTCTTATAAGTTAGCTTTTATTTTTTTATGTCTTAGCATTGGATAATGCTTCAATACTTCTAGTTATTTGGGTAGGATGAATAAACACCCTTTTTTATTGTGCAATGAATCTATACCGTTAATTTTAATTTCCTGCCTGTAATTGTCTGTTGTCTTGTTTGCTGACAGATCAAAAAACAGTTATTTCAGATATCACTCTGCTACTCTATTAAATTATAAAATGAAAGTTAACGTCTTAGTGATTGATATTAGCAAAATAAAACTTATTATTTCTTCTTTGTAAATTACTAAAAATATAGTGTTGAATTCACAATGTTTCTATTGCAATGTAATAATTCAGGAAATTAAAGATGGAATTGTAAAACTTTGAAGTAGAAGAGGCCTGGAGTTTATATTCTATATCTTTGAAAAATCATAAACAATACTTAAGTTTAATTTAGAAAGGCCAAAAAAAGATGCTTCTGTATGAGGTAAGCCATCATTTGATGGTGTAGAGAACAACCTAGGGGCAAGGAGGCATTATTATTTTTCACTAAAAGGAGTCAATCTTAAAGACATGGTTAGTCATCACTGTACATGTAGACAGTGGTGGACTCTAGATTATATATTACCACTTAGAGAATTCAAAGCCACAGTTTCTTATCTCTCAAAATGTCAGCTCTGTTTCCCCCAGCAGGCAAAAAGAAAAAAAGTCAGTGTGAAAAATTATTGAGAAAGGAACTGAGAATAAGTCAGAAAACAACTCTGTGATATTAACAATTGCTGGTAAGTACACTCCTTGCATGTCCTGCATAGCTCTGGGTGCTCCAGTTCAAAAAGAAAATCCTTTAACTAGAAAAGTGTCGAGAAATTATCAGGGATGACGAGACATTCTATGCAAGCTAATTATTTAGAATTTGGTAGACAGAATAAGTATTCTAGAAATCAGATCTCCTGCCTGAAGAGTCCAAAAACCAATGAAGATATATTCCATATTCTCTATTACAAGAATGAAAAGAAAATGTCAAGACAGCAAAGAAGCAAGTACTTCTCTTTCCCCTTATATATAGGAAGAATGTATTGTGCAATGCATTGCTGACATATACCAAATACAACAAAATAGGAGATGTTGAAAAAGAATGTTTATTGCTGGACAAAATGTGTAAACAAAATAATTTAGATGCAGCCTTCAACTTAAAAGGCTTTGTCTAGGTTTGAGACAAGCTCAGGAGGAAATGCCCAGGAGTGAACATCTTCTCTAAAGGCAGGTTTCTACACTCCCTCTCCAATGAATCTCTCTTTCTCCCTATGAAAGGAATTTCTTAGTAGAAAGTGAAAAAAACCTGTATATTTAACAAGCAGAGTGCACACAGGCACAGGAAAAACAATAACTGTTAATATTGGAACCTCCTTGCTGTGGAGAAGGCTGGTGGATTTAGAGTTCTGCTCAACTTCTCCCGAGGTCTGAAGCCAGGATGTGGTGTCCCAGGGCATCCTTGTCAGCTCCCAGTGATGGTCTCTTCTTGGGCCAGAGCTGAACTGAACAGTTCCAGAATGAGCCACAGAAGTCAATGGAGAAATGCTGTATGCAGTCACAGGGAAACTTTTTGTCTCAGCTAGCAAAAAGAAGCTAGCTAAAAGCAAAGAATGCACTCTCCCCCCACTGCACAGCATAGCTGAGAGAACACAGTAGAGTGGATGTGTTTGAACACAGACTGCTGAAAGAATTCTCCAGTTTCCCCTTCTCTCTTGGACTCAGCTTAAAGGATACAATATTATCATAAAGTCACTCCAAGACAGGCTTTGAACTTTTGATTCCCAGAATGTGAGTAATATAATAAGATTACATTTTCCTTAACCCAGCCACAAACAAAATACTCTTTGCACTCAGAATCATCATACCAGGTGGGGTAGTCTTATTGTCAGAAAATCAAGATGTTCTCAAATATTAATGCAAGAATGTTCAATTATTTTAACTTGTCCTGAATTTCTATGTATTCAATTTGTCCTGAAATTGGGTAGATCAGTCTAGTTATAGTGCATGCAGAATCTTTCCTTAGAAAAGGAACTTAGACTGAGATAAGCCTGAAGTGATGAGAAAAGTTCTTTAAAACTCTCCTGTCTGCTTTTTTTCATCTTCTTCTCCCCTTAAGAAATTATAAACCCAACTTAAAAAAAAAAAACAAAATTAGAAGCAAGATATTCTTCTTGAAGTAGATGGGTCTATATCTTCTAAAGGAATGTCTTAATTGCATTTAAAGTAGGTAAATATCTTTCCAATAAATATCTCTAAGCCCTGACATATCCTTCCTTCTGGTAGAAAAGTATAAGGTACTTTTGATTGGCAAATCATTCATTCATAGCAAACAAGCAGCTAATATACATAAAGCATCGAGTATGTGGAGCAAAATCTTCAGACTGCAAATACTGGTAAGATAATCGAAGGAGAGTGACATTTTCATTACATTCATATTGAGAAGTTAAAATGTAAGTGGAGGACACAGGTTGCATGTCTTGAAGTATTGCAAAAAAAAAAAAAATCCAATAAATACCAGGCAAGGCTCCTTAGAGTGCAGAACATGTATTACCTTCGCTGGAAAGAGAAGTGTAACTCCTGCGACTGATCACAAATAAGTTTTTTAATTTGCTTTCATACTGCAAGCAAGAAAACAAAACATTTGCAAAATATTTTTTTCACTCAAGCAAATGTGATCTTGATGGATTTAGTTACTTTGGTAGCAACTATACAGAATAAAATATGGTATTATTGACTATGGCAAGGCTAGTATTAAGCTCTCATTAGGCTGCTACAGACTGCCATAGCACCAGAAACTTCATGAGAAGCAGCAGCAAACTGAGAAAATGACCTGCATTGGTACAAAAATTGCATGATCATTCATCTGAGAATATTTTGCTGACATAAATTTCAGATAGTCTTATGTAGACCAGCTCCTAAGAACCAAACATATGTGTCTATTCTCCAAGTTCTCTTCTAGAAATGATCTTGTACTCAAATAGTTTGATCATGCTACATTGAAAAATCTAAAGAAGTCTGTAAATATTGTGATTCTGAAAGAATATGACAAAGTGTGTAAAGCAGAAGTAATCTGTGCCCAGCATTTTCACATAAATACTTCACTTCTATGGTATCTCCAACCAATACCAGAAGGTTTGAATAGTGTTTAGGAACTGTCTGAAAAAGTTGATGCTACCCATGTTTGTAGAAACAACTTCCCTGATGCATCCACAGCATGCAAATGTACTTAAAAATCACATTTATAATTCTGGTAGTAAAATTCCTGAGGACACCCATCCATGGGTTGGTCAGAGCAGTTGTGATTATTATAGTCCAAAGACCTGAAACTGTCATAATATATAACGGATAAGTCTTCCTTTTTTTTTTTTTTTTTTTCCCCACAAGGATAGAATGGCCTTGCTGCATGGCTGGATCAGATTTATCCAAATGATTTATTTTTTAGATCAGCCTGAAAGGCTTGTCTCTTTATAGAGAAGGAAAAAATTATCCGAGGCTAAATTGTGGAAGAATGTACTATCTTCCCTTCAGCTATTTTGCACTGAAAATTAGACCCACACTCACAGGATATCATGGAGGTCTGAGCTAGGAACCACCTAGCCTGAGTGTGTTTCCTTAGGAAACCACCATTAGGGCTAAAAAACCACACAAAACACTTGAAATGTGAAACAGGTGTATTCAGGAGATAGTGTTTGTGTGAAAAAAATAATGAATTAGATACATGATAATGATTAGATACATGCTAGGAGAAAAGGAATATCTGTACCACTTTATGAGAACACGTCCTCAGATGTTTCCCTATAACAACTATGAGTTTAATAGAAGAGCTGGAAAGTATAACATCTGTGTGTTGGAAGAGAAATTGCTCTGAAATAAGATTAAATTACAGACACCATCACGTATCTGTTGCTAAATGAAACTGGACAAGATATCTTGTTTGGCTATCACTTAAAAAACCAGGAATACTTGATACAATTTGTATTCATGATGCCTATATATTTTCAAATGGCTAAACTCTAGGCAACTCAAAGTGAAGCACTTCTACATGGAAGGAAATTGACTTGAAGGGTAGTGCAGAAGGTGAAATATTTTAAAAGAATTATTGGTATGCACATGATATTTGCATTTCCTATTAACCTTCATTTGCACAAGCAGAAAACCTGCTTCAAAATGGTGAAGGGCTCAGTTCAATTTGCCTGTTTATAAAATTTAATTTAACCAAAAACCTGCAAGAGAGCAGAGGCTGAAACAAAGTCTACTGCTGATTGGTTTAATGTGAGGAACCTGAAATTGATGTTGACATTTTGCCTGCCTGCAGCAATCACTACACTGCATCTCTTAATTGGCTACACAAGCCTCCCTCCTTCTCTCACACAGCAGTAAACTCATGCTTGCAGCTGCAGGAATCTCCTATTGTAAATACTTACATGGCCAAACCAATTCAGCTAACAAAAGACTCCCCTTCCTGGATAATCCAGTTAGTCTATTAAATAACTGTGAGCTCTGCATAAATTCTTGGTAACTTTCTGCATTATGTGAGAGCATGAAGTATGACATTATTAGCTTAATGTGCAGCTTGGAAAATGTATAAGGCATTATGGTACAGTCACACTATTATCTACTAGATTGAGCCAGGTTTATTAACAGTGACAACCATTACAACAATAAAAGGCATGCAAAACCAAATTCAGTTATCAGAACCTTATGGGAGGTTTGCAGTCATATTAGATTATTTTCTTTCTAAAAGGCTTACATTTAGAATTTTTCATTAAAATGACCACTTTTATTGGTTTCACTCTGTCTTTCTGTTAGAACATACAAAAGTTCAGCAAATATCTTTTATTTTATGCAAACCGCCTTTATCTGGCGACAGCATCTACAATCTGCCAGATAAAATTGGAGGCTGCCTAAAAATTTTTGTTAAGAAATAGTTTTTTCTTAAAACTTCAAAATAAATTCCTTTCTGCTTGCAAATTCAAACACAAATCACTGTGTCTTGCTGTAGAGACTGTCAATATGGGTTTAAAAAATATCTCACAGGAAATGTTAAAAAATTATTTGGTTAGGAACTGTCCCTAGGTGGAAGTTCAACTTCAGATTTTTTTTTCCTCCTATGTCCCATGTAGTTCGGTGCTTGCCCTACAAAAAAAAAAAAAAGAGAAAAAATCCAACCAAACAAAAATCCAAGTAGGTCCTTCCTACTTGGAAGGTTGTTTTTCCCCTGCAAAATGAAACTCTAAATAGCCTTGTGATAGCTGCACTAGTAGTACACATATACTTAACTGAATGAATGTTTGTGTAAATGTCCATTTACATCAGGTATAAATCATTTAAAGAGAGATTTTTAGTCTAATCCTAAAGTGCAGGGATTTTTCCTCAGAAATACATGGAGTGATTGTTGCAAATTATTGCTTGAAATATTTAATTAGTGAAAGTGACTAAGTTTAGAAAGTTACATCAGACAGTAAGGTCTAAAGAATTTTATGTTGCCATAGCAACATTTTTTTTTGTTCATAATAGAAGCTTTTATCACAAATGTTTGGGCTTTACCACTTTAAAATGAGGATACTTAAAAAATTAAGAAATTACCTTACTGCATGAACACCACTTGCTGTTCAGACCTCTTCAGAAATTTACATTACTTTGCAGCCTCTTAGAATTAGAATTTGGAGATTTTCATCAGAACTGCTTTGCTATCAGATATCACAAAACACATTCAAGGTGTGGAAGTGGAAAACCAGAGTTTTTATTAAAAGTATTACCAGCATGAAACCAAATAGACTTTCAATATCCTAATCTCTAGCTACAATATAGATCTGTAGAAATACCATAAACAGATCTTCTATCAGTAGTAACATATAGTGAGCTGCTTTTGACTGTGTCTACTGAAAACCTTGTCAACAGATGTTGAAAACATGAAAGGAAACAGGAACACTGACAAAACATGTAACTAACATTTACAGGCATTACTGGAGTGATAACTAATACAGTCAGGTTATTTTATTTAGCCAAGGCACATTCGTGCATGTATGCCAGTGTAGTTAAATGAAAAAACATACACCTGAGAATTATAAATACAAACCCCACTGCCATAAAGTAGAACTGCATTTCAGATATCAGCAGGGAAAGCATGGTGATTTTGATATGTGAGAGGAGAAGGATGAGACCATAATAAAACAATTTAATTTAGTCTGTAATTAGATTTTGAAAATACTGTTCAGAAAATGAAGTCACTAAAAAGGGCTGTGTAGAAGCTTTGTGGTGTATAAGGGCAATTCACAATTTGCTAAAGCTAGACCCAGCTGTCAAAACAGGAGATTTCTGTTAGGAAGTTGTAGCTTTCCTGCCTAAATGTACACCAATAAATTATTATAGCTAACCTCAATATCTCATACATCTCTGTTGGTTGAGGTAGGTTACATATCTAAAAATGTCAGTTTTGGTTCACCAGATATCATGGGCTTAAAACAGTAAACCCTTGGTAAGACATTGTTAACAAACAAGAGATCACTCTAAAGTAAAACAATATCCACCCATGTGTTTTTAATGTAATAATCTATAAAAAACAGGTATAAAGCTAGTGATTCAAATTATGTTGTTTATCTGGTAAGGGATAATTTAAGGTAAGCACACAGTGACTATTTGGATTGTTCTACCACATTTTTTCTCAGGAAAACTCAATCTCTTCTGTAGTCTCTCAGGAAAATCTTAGAAAGATATCATCCTACAAGCATGACTGAAAGAAAGCCTCCAGTGTTTTCAATCCTTTTGACATGTGTGACATCTGTTTCACACCCTTTCATTAAGTAAGATGTGAGCACTATTGACCTAAATGTGAGCTATATGCATTTGTCTTGGGCCATCTTAATAAAACGGAATTCTATTACTCTGACAAGAATTTTTTTTTTCTTGCTACAATCCCTTCAGCTAAAGCACCTAATTTAGACCATATATAGATTTACACAAAATAATTATATTTTTATATACATGGGGGAAGAAATCTGAGTATTTTGTTGTCTCTTGCTGTGGTCAAGAATATTTTGTCCCAGCCAGCATCTCACTACTAGGCTAAAGAAATAAAATAATTAACATATATACAAATTGTTTTATTCCTGTAGGTTGTAGCTAATTTTGGTGTTCTTGGATGCAAAGATTGATTTATGATGAATTCAATTTTTTTTATTTCCTAGATTATTCTCCACTTATGATTTAATACAGTCTGTGTTTTTTGCAAAAATAACTGTCACCATTTTATATAGGCAATGTAGAATGGGAGATAAAACAGAAGAATCTTTCAGAGGTCAGAAGTAGAAAAAGAAGGAAAGGCAATTGGTGAGGAGGAGCAATGATTACTAGGGTTTATCTTTCAGGAAGATATACAAATATTAATGTCAGATGTGAATGCCTACTGTATGAAGATTTTGAAGCTATGTGCAGTTGGAGTGGGTTGCTGTGCTTAAAACAGGGACTCATTTGAAAATGAAAAGTTTGACACACTTAATGGTTTGTTCCTCCTTCACCCCAAGGTTTAAGCCATAGGATTGCCCTTTATGTAGTTCAACAAAGCAAAGCATAGTTCGTGAGAGACATGCAAAGATCCTGACATTGTATTACACTCTCACCAAGTCTGACCCAGGTCAACTCTTCTCAAGCCAAGAGCTGTCTTGGATAAATTTTCCTCAGAATATTTGAGATGTTAAAGAAATTCACAATTTCCTTGTGTTCTTTTGATAATAATAGCAGTAGTGAAAAATAAGAATCCTCACACATACTGTTTATTGTGAATAGTTTGTCTAAATAGAAATATATTTCCTCTAGGTGTGAGATTTTTGGTATTTTAGGCTATACATTCATTAAAATGCTTCTCATTAACAATATTCAAAAGTAAAATTGGTTAGCTTTTAATCCTCACAAATATCTCTCTGCTGGATATATTGTGGCAGGGACTACCCCACAATTATTCTGATAAATCTGTATTAAAAACGCTTAAATAGCCTGAAACTTTTAATTGCAAACACAGGAGAAAACAAAACAATCTTTGAATACCAGACACCAAGTGAATTTTATTGTCATTTTTCATGGAGAGGTAATATAATAAAGCCATCAATGTTTCATTAACACTGAAAAATTCTCAGGCCTGTTGTCAAAAGCAGCATCTTTTCTAAAGTAGAAAAGTTATTTTAAAAAAAAGAATCTGTATTACTTAGCTCATTTGGGTGCATTAATAGCAAAATAATTCTTCCTGATGATTTTTAAAAGTCATAATAATAAAACCTGATAATAAATAATAACAAACAGCAATAATAACAGAGCAAAATAACATTCAGTGAATTCTTATTTTTCACTCTAAAAAGTTTTGTATTCACCACAGCTCAATTGAGATATCTATAAAAATTGTAATGAGTTGGATGTGGAGGAGAACACCAGTGTCAATATAAAAGGCTGAGATTCAATTCTACTACAATTTCAGTTTCTCAATGAAAGCCATCCAAATACAATGACTTCACAAATTTGACCTGGAAGTATTATTAATAAATTAGTTCCTTGTGACACAAGGCAGTATTTTCAAGCTTTTCATGAACTCAGAAAAACATCTCTGGTTCTATGATATCTTCAGACAGAAGTTTCTGTTTTTTAAAATACACTATAGTAACTTGCCAGAATATTGCAAAGCATGTCTTTAATTTTAAATGTAACTGAATGCTCGAATCATTTTCTTTAGATTTCAAATTTGTTTGGAAGTTGTTTTTGAAAACGAAATCACAGAGGAAATATGAGACAGAGATGTGAACAGAGCATATCAAATTGACAGTTTTCTATACATACTCTGTTTCTACCATTCTTGATTCATTGTAAGACTAAAGGCTTCATGGTAATCTTTGTTGCAAATGTATAACTCCTGACTTTGCTATTCAAGTCCATGGCAGTCAAAGAAAAATAAAAAAAAAGTTGAATGTAGATTGCCAGTTCACTTAGTAAACTGACAGAACATTTAGCAAGTTACATGACCTATGTGAAGCTCATGTTTGAATTACATGGCACAATAATTTGCCTGTGTCAGTCTACCTACTGGCATTTCTTTATGAGAATGACAAGTCAAAGTTTGCAGTTGTATCTTCATCTAAAAGTAAGATGCCATTTTCTCATCTTTAGAGTTGCAAAAGACATTCTGAACAAATGTGAATCAGGAATAACCAGAGAATGATGTCTGTCAGTTTTAACCTGAGATAATAAACCCTAGTTATTAAAATGCTATCTCTTCCCATACCTCAGTGATTCTTTGATATTCAATATTAGCTTATATGAAAATGTAAGCGTTTCAATCTTCAGATTCCCTTCATCCAAACCAATGTTTCAATTCTGTATGATCCTCTTGACCTTTTAGCTAAAATAAAGTTTTATAAAAAAGCTGAGGTTGTTGATCATGTGAATAGGACATAAAGTGCCCCTGACGCTCATCTGACTCTGCACTGAAACTGTTTAATGACATAAGGAACCAAAAGCTAATATCATAATAAAGAACAGAATATTTATTGAATGTTTAATGTCCTAAATAACTTCAGAATCAAACAACTTCCAGTATCAGCAGGTGAAAACACATAGGAAACATTATACAAGAATGCAGAGAAGAAGAGGAAGAAGAATTGAATCATTGAGCAATTACATGCTTTTGGAGCAGCTCAGCTTTGTGGCAAATCACAACAGGCTGAAAGTCCTGATTGGAAAATTGCTATCCTTCCTGAGGGAATTAAAGAGAGGCAGGCTTCTATAGAATGATTCAAGTTTCAGGAAGACTTAACCCCCACTGAATGTCTCTTGCCTTACAAAACAAGACTACCACACACAGCTCCTGAATTTAGTGACTAAGGCTGGATGGAAGGAATTGAGACTTGCCCTTTACTTTGACTTTCAATAGGTTTTTATTATTTCTGTTCTCTTTTTCCTCCTGTATTTGTTTAGCTAGCAGATATTAGAGTTATTTTGACATGGATTCACAGTTAAATGAAAGTAATTCTTCAGCTCTTCACCTATGAGAAAAAGTTGAAAGATTTAATGCTTCTTCAAAATTGTTATTAAAGTCAAAAAATGTTCATGACTGCAGAAAATCTCATATTCGCTGTAGTGGTATAACCTTTTCACCTTAACAAATAGTACAACCAAATTAAGCGCTTCAGATTCAATGCTTAATTATTGCACCTTGCTCAGCAATTAAAAGGGAATTGCAAAATAGATACTATGGCATATGTCATAATTAAACAAGCATTTTACAATAGTATTTTTGCTCCTTTTTTTTTATAATGATGCTGATCAAAGCAATAGTGGGAAGTGAAAATTGTCTTTAAATAGAGGTGCCTAACCTTCAGCACAGAACTTGCAGATTCTTAAATCAAATCTTTATGTGACTAGAAAATTAATTATAGCACTATGTTTTTATGGATCTGAAATGTAGAAGTGGTGCTTTGGTGCATAATAAGACAATCTTAAGACTAACTCATATACAGGCATCTATTTCATTGCAGATGGAGAATACGCCTGTGGAGACAAGTATGTTGACAAACGTATCCTCCTCTAAAATCTTTGAAATTACAGCCACAAACAAGTAACTTTAAAGGCTCTGAGACAGCATTGTGATCACCCCAGACAAGACAAAGTGGATGCATTATGGCAAAATTAAACTCCTTTTCACATTACAAGGTAACTCTTATATGTGTGCAGTACATGTATTTGTTTGAAGATAATTCTTTTGTGCTGTTTCAAGAAGGGAGTGGTTATATTCAATCACCACTTCAGTTCCAGTTTGATGTTGTCATTCCAGTATCACAAATCTTCCACTAAGATCTGCAGTTAACTTCTTCTGGAAATGCTCAGTCTTGAGTTTTCTTTAATATATTGAGCTCTGCCAGAGAACAACAGTCAAGACAATTTTCTGATTTTATCACAACATACTTAAGTAATTGAACAACTGAATCTTTTTTTTTTTTCATTTAAAAATGCATGATAAATATAATTTTGCAAGATAACCATGCTTTCATACTGACAGTGAAGACCTGCATATTAACTACAACTCAGTATAGACCTCTTAGACTTTTTTGATTCCATACAGGGTGCCCCACACTATAGCTCAGAGGCAGTAGTACCAGCCATATAAGCCAGTGGGAAACTGTATCATCCATTTTATACAGGTTTATGATGACACATGTTTTGTGTAGACATAAATATCCCCACAGCACTGAAATGCAGCTTATGGTAGAAATGAACAAGAATAGTATTTCTAAAGTAAGTTACATCCAACTTTTGCAGGTTCACAAAAACACTATTGACTGCTCAATATTTAGAGGGGAAAGTATATCCTGCCTAACTTGAAAATATCATTATTATTCATCACAGGATACAATAATGCATAAAACTAAACTTTAATCAGCAGCACACACCTCTTTAGTGACAAATGACCCTGCATGGAAATAGCAAACCATCTCCCAAATTGAAAACAAAGCTTCCTTTTATCTTGTTCAATTTCAGACCCTCTAATGATCCCTAAAATCCTAGGTAACTAATGGTGTGTAACAATTTAAGTGCTAATCAGACATCAGTTAAAAGAAAAGTTTACTGAAACCTGTGGTGGTGATGTCTGTGCTCATTTGTGATAAAATTATATCGTGACTTTGCAGAATTGTCATTGAAAAATTAGAAAATCCTCTTGTGTGCAACATTAGAGCATCATTTGTATTGTTTTGAGGGCTAGATCAACCAAATGGGAAAACAAAAAAAGATAAAAAAAAGCCAAGGAAACTTAAGAAGATATAGAAGGAAGTCAGAAACTTTAGATACGTCCCTACATATTTTAGAATAGGACTATAAAAATCATTTAACTCGAAAGTGAAATGTCAGCCTGGATAATGTCAACCTGAGCTGTTGGTGTCAGATGTTCAAATACTGATTAACCCAAATAATATATTTTGTGGAAACTTAGGAGTTTGACAAGCTTCTGAGCAAGTCCTCCTGGCACAGCATGTATCAAGCACTTGTGGGATGCCTATGGGCTCAACAGGAAGATTCTGCCAATGTGACTGTTACTGTTTGGCCATTGACAACTGCTCTGTATTTCAACACAGGTGAATGTGGAACGGGGATGGGGATGGAAATGCTGTTCCCATTCAAGTAGAAAAAAAAATTATTATTTCTGTCACTAAATCTAAGATATGACTAGTTTCTTGAGCTTTATTAAACAGCAAAAAAACAAGATCTGAAGATAGAAATCTTTGCCATTTTCTTTGACGGAAGTCCTGGTACATACAAAGAAACCTTGTACCAAATTATTTATTTTATAGCTTTTGTCATGTATTTTGTTAGGTTTTATTTTTTTAAATAAAATTTTCTGAAAGTTAGCACTTTTTTACAAATAAAGCAGCTAATTTGTATTCAGATAAATTTTGCTTGCTAAAACCACTTTGTTGGCTATGATATTTAAACATAAAATCACAGAATTGTTTAGACTGAAAAGACCTCCAAGGTTATTGAGTCTAAACTTTGACCAATCATCACCTTGTCAACTAGGCACTATGTGCCACATCCAGCTGTTTCTTGAACATCTCCAGGGATTGTGACTCCACCTTCCTGGGCAGTCCATCCCAATGCTTGGCAACCCTTTCTGAGAAGAAATTCCTCTTGATGCCCAGTCTGAACTTCCTCTGGTGGGGTTTCACATCACTTCTTCTTATCCTGTCACTGGTTGCCTGGGAGAAGAGGCCGACCACCACTTGGCTAAAACATCTTTCATGAAGTTGTAAATAGGAATAAAATCACCCCTGAGCCTCCTCTTCTGCTGGCCAAACACCTGCAGCTCCCTCAGCTGCTCCTCCCAGGATTTACTCTCTGGACTCTTCACCAGCTCCGTTGCCTTCATGGACTCACTCCAGCACCTCAATGTCTTTTTTTGAAGTGAGGGGCTCAAAATCAACAAACTGCTTGGGGTGCAGTCTCACCACTGTCCAGTACAGGAGACGCTTCCCTGGTCCTACTATGGAATCTCTCTGAAAGGCATTTATTTTGTCATATGTGTTTTTATATATAATAACTACATTTTTGGTCTGTTACTAGACGAAAAATTGCTTCCAATGATTTTTCATTAAAGAGAGTTCATTGGGTAATAAAGCTACCGTTCTTTGTTCATATCAATCTCTTAGTGCAGTGTAAGAAATACAAAAATAATAGTCACTGAAAATGTCTGTTATTCATCCTTTCAGATAAACTTACAATGCCAGTAAGAGACACCTAGCATAAGAGACAACACCTGGTAATGCCCCGAGCATCTGAAACTCTATTCCAACATGAGGCACACCAAACCAAAAATATTAGTGTGGCGTTAGTGTGACAATATCTCAGCATTTCCAAATATTTAAAATTGTTTTCTTATTGCAAGTCTCTTTTTGAAAGATACAAAGAAAAATTGTCTACAACTTTTATTACACAGCCCAAGTAATGAATTGTAGATTTTCTGTTCTGTTGTATCATGTGATGAATTATCTGGGCAATTGCAAAAGAGCAAATAATCTTTTTTATTTTACTGTGGGTACTGTGAGAGCAATGTTTTCTGAATTTCATATTAACCCTGCTAACTTCTGCTTTGCAGCAAAGCAGGAAAGGACAAGCAACCAAGGACACAAAGTTCAAAACATTTGAATTTCCCACACTTCCATATTTATTAATACTTTCCCAAATATTCACAATGGAATTCCATCATTGCCTTGAAAAGTCAATAGACAGTTTACCATTCAGCTATAAAATAATGAGAAACTATACATAAATTTTGATATGCTAATGGCTTTGGGCATATGTGGCTACAGATCTGCAACAAAGAGAAAATAGATGCTGAAATTTCTCCTTACAAAGCTGAATTTTCTTAGGCAAATTTTATATCTTATTCAATACCATATGTTTTGTCTGTCATAACTATATGGGATAAAACATCATTCTCAGAAAATAAGGTTTGGCAATAAAAAGTAGTCATATCTGCAGACTGCTTTATAGTTTATTGGTACTTTCAAAAATATATTTCACACTTTTTCTAGTAGTTCAATAGTGAAGCAACTTATGTATAGATTAAATAAATTCAAAGATTCACTAAGTTATCTATATACCTTACACAAAAGTGACCTATAGACATTTTTGATCATACATACAGGGGTTTACCTCAGAAAAAGTAATTCTGAAAAGGAATTATCTCATTTTCTGGACTTGGCTACAGAATTAGTAGTTCAGAAAATCAGGGGAGGAAGAAGTAAGCGCCTGTGATATTTCACTCATTTGTTTTTGTCTAACTCTGTCCAGATGCTGAACACACGCTGTCTGAAAGAGAGTGCTGCATGATTTCCCTTGAAAGCTGGGTGAATCTTTAACTTTCCTAAACTATCTAAATCTTAAAGGAATCCCGTTTCCCTGTTCATTTTAACTGTACAGTTCTGAAGGACTTTTCCTACAGTCACATAGGCTTCTCCAGTCGTGCTAGTAATTGGTTTTGTCCTCTTTAAAGAGATTTTCATCCAAGTTCAGCCTTTCTTGAAGTATTGAAATCATTCTAGAAAGCTCATACTTGATAAAACATTTCAAACTCTTTCCCTTTATGTTTTAGGGAACTTGCAATAGAAGTGAAGTTGGAATAAGACATACTAGTTTCCATATGTGGAAAGCATTTGCTATGTAGATTTTATATTTTATATATTTTGCTCTTTATTCAACATTTAATTTTCAGGCTGCTGAGTGCTAAAAGTGAAACCTGGACCATTATGATACTTTAGTAAGAAAAGTATGAATATGAAGTAATATTATTGAATTTTTTAAGGTGTGAAAATCAGTGTAGATCAGAATAACACGGGAAAAAGAAAAAAAAACCCCATATAAACAACAACCCCACCCCCAGGTTCCTTTGTGTAGCTTTTCCTTACTTTTAATAGTTTTAGTGACAAAAAATACCTTGTTATTGTGCTTATGAATATATGTCCTTCAACTTTTTTAAAACTGTCCCAATCCATTACGCAAAATCTCTCTGCTGCATAATAATAATTTATACAAGACTCTCAGCATGAAGGCCTATCATTAGATAGATTACTCAATTTACCTAGCTTAAAAAATGTAGTTTTGGGTCTCTCATCAGTTCACTTTATCTTGGATTTTTTTCTACACCTACTAAGAAGTAAATTAATACTTTTTCATCTGAAGCTGGGACATCTACACAGAAAAAAGAATAAACACAACTGTATAAAATGCATTATTACAGTGACTATAAAATTTTGAAGATACTGTAAAACATTTAAAATATTATCCTGACATAAAATTAAGGTCTAAATATGAAAATTTCTCTATTATTTGCAGTACTTCTGCATGTTATTTGTAAACCAGAAAGGACTTTCATATAGTTAAGACTCTTCATATAGTTAAGACTCTTGTTTATTTCTGTCATATAGATGACAGAAAATATGGAAAATGGGAATAAGTATGATCTCTCTCCTAGTTTTCTACCTGGCAGTGTACCATTCACATTTTTTGGCACATTATGGTTGTGTAATGCCCCTGGTGACTTACAATACCTGAGATCAGGTGATTCTAAAGGGCCTAGCTGAGTACAGAGCATTAGCTGAATAATTCTTCACTAGTCCATGTGGGAAATTTTCTTGAAAACTTGGACAAAGAAGTCTCATCTGCCTCAGGACTGGGCTCACCTAGTCTCATTTGGTGACAGTGTCTCCAAAATAGCCTTCTAACACCATAGGAAGGCATCCTCTGAAAAATCAGCATTTCACTGGCCAATCCAAGAACCCTAGCTCAGCATTCTGCCCCACTCTTCTTGAAATGTGTACCAAAAGACTTGGAGTTTACAGGGAACATGCCAAAATTTTTCATGTTATCTGAGAACAATCATACTATCAGAAAAGCAAGATTAATGAAAGAGAAAACTATCAGTGCTTAATAAGAATAAATATGCTGCTTCTCCTCATAAAATACATACATATTAGATTTTGAGGTGCTGGGAGAATATATTGATGGACTTATGACTGTGCATCAGCCCTTCTTCCTCTACACTACCTCAACATCACCATTTTGTGCTAGCAGTGAAAGAATTGCTGCCTAGGTAGACTGTCAGTATGTCTCACTGAAACCATTCCAGGAAGAAGGTGAAAGCTGTGAACACTTTAAATTTGTTTGTAATGATCCTATAGGACTTATATTCCTGAATAGCCTAGGGGTAGCAGGAAGGAAGTCAGTAGTAAATGGAACAAGTCACAGTGTGAAGCATTGCAGCACTGTCTTTACCAACTAGTTCATTATCTCTTAAAGGTTTGAAAAATACAAAGTCTGTGGAAGATATCACTACAAAAATTGAAGTTGTCATTGTAAGCCATCCTTGAAAAACATTTTCTTTGAGTGACATCGTGTAACTGACTGTGTCTGAAGAAGAACTGTGCAGGATAAAACTAGTAGAAATGGAACAGTACACTCTGCTTTCAGCCTTGTAATTTGGGGAAAAATAGAAACTCCCACGCACATGATACATTTCAGTTGGTCAGCATATCACCGTGACCTGTTTGTAACATGCTCCTTATATAACCACTATGCAGTCACATTTGCCAGTAGGCTGAAATAATATATAATGCTGCAGTAAAAGTAAGTTCTACTTTATTTGGGTTTCAAGAACTGAAATTTATATTTTACAGCATGTTAATTATGGCTATAATGTTCAGCTAGCTTCCTGAAAACGAGTCCAAAAAAACTGACCATAAACAGTCAGTGTATGGACTGTGCTAGTAGTACCAAGGCTGCATATCACAAGTAGCTGAACAAGGCTGAGGGATAAAGGTCGTGAAATCTACTAAGAGCTGCAAAATTTCTCCTGGAGGTTGAAGTTTTGTGGACTGACAATAAATACTTTTATCTTCTTGCTAGATTGGAGCAAGACAATGCACAACATAAAACAGTGATGGACACAGTCTCCAACTCCACTGAAGATCTCCTAAATAGACATGCTTGTGTTACTGTGCCATTTAGACTACAAGAAATAATTATGATTAGCTTCATGTCTGTACATTCTTGCTTGGTACATTCTTTCTTGTACATTCTTGTACATTCTTTCTAGGCTTCAGCTAACCTATTAAACAGGGAAGAAAAAATTGCCTTGACAGCCTTCCTTAAGTTTCCTAATGACATCTGGAGAGGGAGATAAAATCCTTCCAAATTTTATAATTTCTTGTGAAAATTTAAAGCATAAATATTGAATCCCAAACAGAAAAAACAAGTGTTAAAATATCACAGAATACTCATGTTAGCTACATCTGCCATCTGAAGAATAGTGTCTTCTCTTAACTAAACTACAGCGAAATTAGGATAACCTTCTCACAAGAATATTGAATCAAATAAGTACATGCTTCATCAAATCAATTAAGACAATGTAGTACCAACAACCTGACAGAGAAATAATGTTGTGAACAGGTGCAAAGTCAATACTATAAAATTGATTAAATATTCAGGAAGAGATTTGTAATGAACGACTAAGGGTTTCTAGAAAGCTTCTCCAGAACTTTTCTTCAGAAAGGAAAGTAGTTATTCTGTGTGGCAGTTTACATGTGCTGTAAGAGCCTGAACACAATGTGTTGTGTTACTGCTTTATATTTTGAAAAGTATACTGGAAATGCATGCAAAACAGAATCACGTCTATCTAAAACAGATGGAGAATGCTTTCAAAACATCCTCCTTTCATAGCATATAGCATGACTCCTCATGTCCAGATATGACAATATTTCCACATAAATAGGAAATAAATGGCAATAACCTAAGACTCTGTAAGGAAACCTACTGTTCTTGGCTATTCAGGAGTAACTTTGAATACTGCAATGACACTAGTTCCTCTGCTGACTTCTAATGAGACAGTCTCTTTCAAAAAACTGTAATTGCAGGATTGTCAGTTTCTGCATGGGAAGAGTCTGTACTTCCATTGTATTGTGACTTTGGCTGTAAACACAAGCATGGATTTTGAGCATAAATATAAGCAGATTCAAAGGATTTTATATTTTTCTGAAATATTATTAGTAACTTTTAAACCAAACTTTGCAATTAGTGGTTAAAGAAATATGAAAGGAATAGAAAACAAGCAGTAAAAAAAGCCTCAAAAATGAAGACTTTGCCTGAACACAACCACGAATGTGGTGCTGCTTTTGATTCATTAGAGGAAAGACTTTACCAATTCATATTAAGTATTTTTGAGAAAATAATTAATATGTTCTTCATGTACCATGACGTAGATGAAGAGCAATATATTTAGTTATTGGATTAGGAACTAATTTTAACATAGTTAGGAATACATAGATCCAATATTTAAACAGATGTATGGAAAATGCTCATCTGTCAAGGAGCAAAGCTTAATTTTATCTGTATTTATGAAAAGAAAAATTTGCAATAAACATTTGACTTATCATTTAATACTTGGTATTTGCCAAGGTTTATTGAATTTTTAAGGCATGGAAATCCTACATTAGAAATCTACAATCCTTGAGTTGAAATCTGAAATGATAAAGTTTCTTGCAGACATAATTCTTTCTTGCAGATTCCCTGGATGCTTTGCTCTAGTACTCCTCAATTTGGATATTTTTTTCCAATATGTACTTATACTTTAGACAACTAATAAGTTCTTCAATTCTGTTTCTGCTCGACAAATTTATTTTAACTACCATTTACATCCTTATATGTGCTTCTAGGGATCCTCGTTTTCATTGTCGAAGAGAATATATTCATTCTAAGAAAACAACCCCAAGGGAACGGAAAATTAAGGATTTTACTCCCTCACTTCACTGATGGACCCAAAGTGGTAGATTTTTGCCACTTAACATTACTGATTTTCATAAAAGATGAGGAAGGGAACAGAGAATTGACACCCTCATACCTGACAGACAGCAGACAGACCACTTCATTTTGACTTTTATATTGGACTTCCAACATCTTGAAACTCTGCTTTGCATTGGTTTATTTCCAGATCTTAAATTTGATGAAGAAGCAAAACAGACAAAATATCAGATTTATGGAAAGTAAGGATTTCTTATACCTAGCAAAAGAAGAAAGCTTGTGAATGCTTACCACATCAAATTTTATGTGAAATAAAACTAAAGTCCCTTCAGGTCTTTCCTTCTCTATCCTCTTTCTCCCTTTATCCCATTTCAAAATAGCTTAAAGCTATCTCCTGTCCAAAAAGAAATAATCTCTCACTTTAATTTTATACAGGCTTTCAAAGCAGTGATACATAATTTATAGGTCTCACAAATATCAACTGAAAAACAGTTTATTATAGGGCTTCTTTATTTATGAGTCAAATCTAGTTTAGCTTGTCAAGTCTTTAAAATTAACTTTGATTTTGTTAATTCAGGGAGATTAAAACCCCTCCAGCAAAATTCTGGGATAAAATCCCCACGAGGTATTTGAATTTATCTAGCTCTTAAAGAAAGAAATGTTAAATTATTAATGGCTTACACGCAACTAACTAGAATACCCTCCATGTTCAGATGTGGAGAAGGGGGAATGTATATTTTCTTGTATGTTTTCATTTTCTTATGTTTTGCCTAAATGCTCTCACTTATATTTTCCCATTTACAGATTGCTAATACTAATTAGGATGTTGATTTTAATGAGAAATGCAAATGAGCTATTCTTTTATTACATAAGCAGGACATTTGGGAATGTTAGACAGGTTTGGGTTTCTGTCAGCAAGAAATTTGGTTATCCTGTAACTGTAGTCTTGTCTTAATGTATTTATCTACTCCAAGAGAGTATTGAAGAAACTAGTCTGCCTGAGGTATTTAAGCTTTCTCATCTAAAATGGAACGGGTGTTACACAAATATAATGTGCATGAATATAAACTAATACATAATAAATTATCCTGCAAAAATATTCCCTCCAAGAGGTTTTGAAATTAAGCAAGCATTGTTCTAATTCTTTATCAGTATGCTATATGTAACATTTAAACAAGGGGTACATTTTCTCAAAAATATTTTTTTAGCATATTTTTATTGTACTCATTCTGATTTGCCCTTTCTCTGCTTGTATTTTACGGAAGCTATTTCAAAGTTATTTGCATAACGTCTGAAGTTTTTTCATGTGTTTGGCATAACAGGGGCCAAGTATATGTATTGCATTATAAGAAAGAATACTAAATTTCCTTATTATTGCTGAAATAGAAAAAATGAAATAAATATTTTGCTTATTCTCCATCTTTGTTCTTGTTTGGAATTTAGATAAAGGGTACCAAGAAATCTAAGATATTTTCTCCCTAAGTGTTCTTATCCTCATTCAGATCAAAGAATAAAAATATCAGGTATAAAAAATATCATGTTCACCCATGAACATGTGCTGAGCATGTGTTTCTCACTCTCAAATAGAAGTCCTTATATTGCACATGCTGAAAGAGCACAACAGATAGGCTGGAAAGAGCCTCTAGAAAGATAATTATCTATCTATTTAAGTTTAACTGTTAAATTTAGCTAGTATTTCTTATAGAAATTGTATTCATATCCCCATCATTCTGTGCTTCTGTGTTGGCATAGCTCTTACACAGAGCTCCTAATTAATGTTTTGTCACTGAAAGAGACAGTGTTCTATGAGAACACTAATCATAAGCACATATCCATTGTGAAGAAACCCATTTAGAATAAATTTGTCCCTGAATCCACTTGGACATGTTCTTATTTAAATTGGATGCAACCCAGATATGCAGAAGAAAATTTTTTGCATTAGTAGAAAAATAGATAATTATTTTATCACTATTGTCTGGAGCAAGGAAGAAACAATCCAAAAGAATCTACATTTTATTTTTCAGAATGCATATCCCTGAACAATTTTCATCTTTTCAAACTATGAAGTAGTTTATTTCTCTACACTTGTTTATTAAAGCTCCATAGGTTCCCCAAACAATAAATCATTGCTTTGTATTTCTGTCATCAGAATTATTCAAAGGAAGCTCCTTATCACCACAATATATCTTTATGGTAGAGTTATTAAATAGAATATATGATATATATGGTTGGATAGAACTCAAACCAACTTTTTCATGAAGAATGTATTTTCATGTATATACTTTATACCTGTTAATCATGTTTTTTATGTAGATTACACGTGTCTGTGTGTGTATAGTGGCACAGTTACAAAAAGAGGAAATAATTCCCAATTCTCTTATCCAAGTTAGCATAAAATCCAAGACTGACATTTAATCTACTAAGCCTGAAAAACAACTTCACCTAGGGTTTCTCAGATAAGAGTGACAGCATGAACACCACTCTGGCTATCACAGCACAAATATCCATTATTTTTAAAACTACTGTCCATGAAGTCTACAAAAAAGTGGGACCACAGGCTGTGTATTTCAAGTAAAGAAAAGCAAAGTTCCATAAACATCAACCAAATATAGAAGAAATGAAGAAGGGTCACCAAATTTGCCTGTACCAGGTATCTAGCCCACTGGCTACTTACAGCAACCATTTTCCAGCTAGCTGCATGTTTTGGGTCAACAGGATCAACAGATCCTTCTTCATTGGCACTGAGCAGGAAAAGCAGGCTAGTGAAGATACAAGTCCTTTTTCCACACAGGCTGGCAAATTGCAGGAGAATAAGAAGGTGGTGGGGAAAGACTTCCTCCTAATGACTTCACTAGCATGTACAGATATTCAACAACCTCTGCAAACAGAATTTGCATTTTATGCGTAAGATTAACAGAGCTCCATAAGCATTTATTATATTTATACTTATTTTTCATTAGTTCATTTAGGACCCAAAAGGGCTCCAAGTAGATTTTGCTGTTTTTGTAACTTTGCTAGACACTTCTCCTTCCCATGTCACTAACACTATTTACCCTAAACCTGACCCTATGATGCCTCAGGTCACTCATGTATAGTTCTGTGACAAATAATTTTTCTGTATTTAGAAATTTGGTATGCTTTTAAGGCATACAGTCTCGTGATCTTTCAAATCTAAAATACATGATTATAGAAAAGTACTTAAATTTTCAAGAATTTCTGAGATGTCAGATTTTATTTAATTAAAAAAAAAAAAAAAGTAGAATTTGTTTATACTTGGATCTTTTTATATCTTCTCTGAATATTCTATACTTATGCTTTTTATAACTAAACTTCCCGACTGTGCATACATAAAATAGCCCTTAAGTATTTTGAAAGGTTATACTGCACATAGAAGGCTAATTGGCAGCAGTCCCATGCAAAAGTGAACCATGGTATAGTTATGATGTAAAAATCTTGCCATTCATGTGGATTGACCTATATATGTCATGGAAGGACTTTCTTCATGCCTGAGGAATAAATATAGTATATTATTGCCTATGTAAAAAGAATAAAGTTACAGATGACCTCTGTATGTGCATGCCTTCTCTTAACCAAATACAATACAATGACATCTTGCTGTGTGGGTAACTTAAGAACATAATATGTTCTCTGAATTTCCAGAGACATGAAAATTAATTTTTACCATGGAAAACTATAAGAAGCACTTAGCCCTAAAAACTCTTGTCCCTTTCCTATTTCCTCATTTTTATTTCGCTTTATGCATTATGATGCCCCAGAGGAGCTTCACTATGGGTGCAGACAAGACCTTGCCTACTGGGGCTACCTCCCTACATAATTCTGTGGAGCCATTAGAGAGAAAAATCTATTTGTAGCCCTTGTGAATTAAGGAGCTCAGAGAATTTAGACACCTAGACAAGTATACAGAAAAACATTTTTATTTCCCAAAGTCAAATCCCACTTCTACTCCTGCAAAAAAACCATCACAAGAAGAGCTGTATCAAATCTCAATTTTGCTATCCTAAGGGATCTGTACCTAATATATATGGCATGAGAATCTATTTCTCTGTTCCCAGAAGTTCATTCGTATAAATCATAAATTTCCACACTATTGTCCACAAAGACATGGCAAATGATCCTTCTCATTAATTGAAATATATTAAAAAAATATTTCTAATATTACCTTTAAATTTTTTAAAAATACACAGCTGTCGGGGGAAATTTTGAATACTGATAGCTTTCTTTTATATCTGTCAACTAGTTCTGTTAACCGGTAAACAGTGTCTATTTAGCTTTACACATTTATACTGCAATAATTCATTGCCCCCTCCCCAGTACTCTTTTTTGAATTTGGAATTCTGCAATGTTTTTTAACTAAGCATTCAGAATCATGGCTCACATTTAGAGCTAGGAGTGTGTCAGTGCTCTCTAGTTTTGCCCGTGTAGGGAGTGATTTATATTCATTCACTCTCCATTGCAATGCATGTTATTAATTTTTATAATATTTCCATCATAACAAAACAGAATTTCAGATTGAGTATTAAATTCCTTAGCCTATTTTATAAGCATAAAATCAGTGGACTTTCTGACTGCTAAAGTCCCTGACAAATCGGTCGTTTTGATGCTATAAAATGATAATTTTTCTCCATCACTCAGTTTCATTTCAATTTAATCAAATGGTTTCTTATTTTTTAATCATAAACCTAACATTTCTAATTTTTAAACTGAGTCATACAGTTCTAAAAGCTGGGATAGTCTCTTTGGGAAGTCTCTCTGCAGTAGCTGGAGTGACAGGCACTATTAACACAAAATGGTTGCTTTTTTATCTTAAAGACCTTTTCCCATCTTTCTATGCAATAGATTTTTTTATTGTTCCCCAATAAACACGAATGAAGATATAAACATGAATGAAGATATACACATGAAACTGTTACACATTTTCTTGTTTGATACATTGTCATGGTTAACCCAAAACTGTGTATTGTATTCCGTACTTGTGCTACATCACATGATCCAAAACTGTAAATGCTCCTGTAAAATCCTGGGAGCCGGGGTTGTCTGGTCTTGGGTTTGGGAGATCCTGGGGTCTGTTTTAACAGTTGGGGTTGCTCAGGCAGAAGTCTTTTACCTTTTCTCTTTCATTTCCACCAGGAGACTGAGACAGCACAAGGCAGAAACCTTCATTTTCTCTCCGAGCTCCTTGCCTGGCTTAGATCCCCATGAAACTGCAGTTTCTTGGCAATCCCAGGCTACTTGAGGGTGAATTACACAAATGCCTGTCTGCAGCGGGACCTGTGGAGGTGGGAGCTGCTGGTTTTGGGTTCTCAGCAGTGCTATTTCTTCCCCCCACACACATTCCCTGCAGCACCAGCAACTCGGAGTGCAGCCCCAGCATCAAGTGGGACCAGCCAGCTGAGGAAGAGGCAGAGAAACTGACACCACAGCGTTGCTGCTGTCCCAGTTCCTGAGTTTTTTTCCAGCTGCCATTTTTTTCCAGCTGTCACCACCAGGAGAGAGAGAGGTCCTATGCAATGGCCTGAAGCAAAGAGCTTGAGAAGCACTGGACTTTCTGGACTCCATGTTTTCTTTTTGTTTTGTCTCTGTTGGTTGTTTTTTAGGGGGAGCATTAGTAACCAAGGAGGGTTGGTTACTGTGCTGTTTTTCGCTCTTTGTTCTCTCCCTCTCCACATGTGGTCAGGAGAGGAGGGCCTGTCAGCCATTTTGCTTTGTCTCTCAGACCATGGCGCTGTCTGCAGGGGGCGCCATCTTGAGGGAAGGGCTTTCTCGGCCATTTTGTTTTCTTTGTTCCTGGGGAGCCTGTGGGATTGAGCAGCTTGGTTTCTAGTGATTATTACTGTTATTTTGCCTGTTGCTGTTTAATTTAATTCATTCATCACCGGGGAGGTAGTGGAGTCACCATCCCTGGATGTGTTTAAAAAAGACTGGATCTGGCACTCGGTGCCATGGTCTAGTCGAGGTGTTAGGGCATGGGTTGGGCTTGATGATCTTGAAGGTCTCTTCCAACCTAGTGATTCTGTGATTCTGTGAATTCTGTGAATTTTTTAGTAAACTGGTTTTTCTTCTCTTATATCTTCCCATATAGCTCCATCTTATTGGTGACCCCAGTGCGGTTAAAACTGAAAGGGGAGGTAACACATTTTGAATTGTCCACCCCTCATAGTTGTCTTAAACCAAGACATAAATTTAGCAGTTTTATATGAGGCCATTGCACCAGATTGGTTGCTCTGTGAAATTATATTGCCCTTCACACTGATTGCAGCATATTAAACCTTAATTCTGCAGAAACCTATGTTAATATAATGCAATAGATTGGACATAAATTTACTGATTTCACAGCGCAGGGATTCTCTCAAATTTCTTCCACGACTGTTAATCCTATAACTATTGAAACACTCCAGCAAACAGCATCCATCGCATAAACACATTTGGTCTGCACTTCTGTTGAAATGGCCAGAGCTTATACAGTTGACAAAACCTTTTGTTATTTTTATGTTAACTCTAAGAGGACAGCCTATACCAGATTTAGCATAAAGTTAAAAAATAATGAATAAACAATATTTAAAATTTTACATAAAACCTGACAGGGAGATGATAACCCACCATGTATTTCTGGAAGGATTTCAACTAACATTTATATCAGATCATCATTTAGTATCATGCAGTTATGAGAATTTTGATACAGTATTGGAAGTTCTAAAAAGATTTACTGTAAGAGTGAATCATGTCGTGCCTGTTCATGCAGTTAATCTTATATTTATTTTCAGAATTAAATTGTTTTACATATTCTTTTTATAAGCATTTATAAGTAAGTTTACTAAACAGCAACTAAGCATCTAATAAAGTTCTTTTGTTTACTTTGTGGGAACAAGGAGGAAAAATTATAAGGGCCAGTATAAGGGTGGGGGAGAAATTGACTAGAAATCTTAATCCTTTAAAAAAAACTCATTTTCTTTACTAATAAAAAAATGTTTGCCACCTGTGGAGAAATAATAATTGTAGAAAAAATAATTCCAATTTTTTAATGAAGTAGAACACTTTTAGACAGTTGTTCCATAATTGGCAGGACAGGTGAAGTGGAAGGGTTGAACTGTATGTAGGGGAAATATTTGACTGCACAGCCCTTACAGTTAGGGTTGATGTGTTTGCAAAATGCTGGGTAAGGATTAGGGGGATGAAGAACAAAAGGAGATATTATTGTATTTATCTAGTATTCTATCCTCCACCTCTATAACCAGTACTCCATGAAATTTACCCAGTCGAAGTTCTGGGTTCTGCACCTGGGATGGAGTAATGCTGGCACAATTACAAGCTGGGAGAGGGTGGCTGGAGAGAAACCCTGCAGAAAGGGATGCTGGATGATGATAAGCTCAACAGAAATCAGCAGGGTGCTCTGGCAGTCATGAGTACTGTCCTGGTTTTGGCTGGGATAGAGTTAGCTTTCTTCCTAGTAGCTGAGACAGAACTGTGGTTTGTCTTCAACATGAGAATAATGTTGATAACACAGTGATGTTTTAGCTGTTGCTGAGCAGTTCTTACACTAAGTCAAGGACTTTTCCCATGCTCTTCCAGTAAGCAGGTGCAGAAGAAGCTATGAAGGAGCGTGGCCAGGATAGCTGACCTGATCTGGCCAAAGCAATATTCCATACCACAGAATTTCATTCTCAGTGTATAAAATATAGGGAGTTGGATTGGAAGGGCCAAATGGTGCTTGGAGATGGGCTGTGTATTGATCAGTAGGTGGTGAGAAATCATATTGGGCATCAAGTGTCATTCTCCTTTTACATTTTTGTTTAGGAGGGGGAAAGTATGTGTGTTGCCATTTATTATTATTATTATTATTATTATTATTATTATTATTATTATTATCATTATTATTATTTTAAAAGTTATTTAAAGTATTAACTTGTATGCTCTCCTTTATTTTCTGATTCTCCCTCCCCATGGCACTAGGGAGAAGGGTGAGAGAGGGGCTGTGTCATACTTAGCTGCCAGCTGGAGTTAAACCACGGCAAAGGCAAATGACATCCTGTGGTGCATAAAACAGTATAACCAGCTGTGACTCAAACACAGCACAGCATGCAGTCAAAGGAGATTATCCCACTGTGTTCATCATTGGTGAGGCCTCACCTCAATCACTTGTGTGCAGTTCTGGGCCCCGTAATTCAAGATGGATGTAAAGGTCCTTTGATGTGTCCAGAGGAGGACAACAAACCTGGTAAAATGTATGGAAAGCATATCCTTTGAGAAGTGGCTGAGGACTTAGTGTTTGTCTAGTTTGGAGAAATAGAAGGGTGATTTCATTGTTCTCTACAGGTTCCTGAGGATGACAAGTGGAGAGGGAGGTTCTGGTCTCTTCTTCTGGGATCCAGCAATAGGACACATGGAAGTGGTTTAGATAAGCTCCAGGGAAGGTTTGGACTGGATGTCAGGAAGCATTTCTTTAAAGAGTGGGAATTCAAACACTAGGAAACAGGCTTCCAAGACAGCTGATCAATGCCCCCAGCTTGTCAGTGTTTAAGAGGTATTTGGATGAAGCCCTTAGCAGCATTTTGTAATTTTTTAGTAAGGCCTGAATTGGTCAGGTAGTTGGATTGGATGATCATTGTAGGTCCCTTCCAAGTGAAATAGTCTATTTTATTTTACACCAAATATCTATAGAAAACCTAGATTTCTGTCTTTAAGATCAAAGACATAACTTCATCTGAAGAAATACTAAATCTACTTCTTATTTTCTAATCTGGAAGCAATCCTCTTCAGAAATCTGCAGGTCTTAATTAGTCACTTATATAAAAATGGCCACTACTGTGCCAAATTTGTTGAGATCTTAAAATCCAGCTGAGGTTATCTCAGGGTAATATTTAATGAGATTATTAATGATTACCATATATTTATTTTATTTGAAATGTTATATTGATAACATTTCTTACATGCTCAGAACATAAAAGCCACAATGGGTGTGTCTACATTTATCTTAAATATTGTTACTGAGATTTTTTATTGTAGATATTTCATGCAATATGAGAATATTTTTCTCTCTGATTGTACTATTGTATTTGTAAAGGTCTTCTGAAGGTAAGAATTTTTTTTTCAAAGTTGACATGGACAAGCAAAACTTTCTGAGGAGTTGTGCAGAGAAAAAGATTTACTTAGATATATAAATGTTCTTTAAGCCTCTATCAACAAATATAGGTAAAGCAGTCACAATTTCCGTCTCATGAAGACAAAAATAAAAGTGTCCTATGACATCTCCCCATAGTGGTACACTTGCTCAAAGGAGCAGGGAGCAGTCAGGCAGCATGGCTCTTTCTTCAGTATAATTTTTGACTGTTCTTAAAAATGCAATCCCACAGACTCAGCCTGGCTACTACTTATGGGGAGACACAAGAATGAATTATTAGTGCTACTTTTGGGAAACAAATGTAACTTCAATGTTGACATCCTATTTATCCCCTGTTGAGGAATAAAATATTCTGTGTATTGAAATGATGAATTATAACCGTTAAACAAAAATGTAATGCGTTTGTTACAGCCACCAAGTAGACAAATTACCATTATGCTGTGCAAGTAATACTTTACAAACCCATTTGTCACACAGGAGAGGTGTCATATGCAATCTGATTCACCCAGCTTAATGTAAGAAATGAAACCTCGATTTTCTTCAGCTGTTGTAAAACAATAACAACTAGCTTTCATTCAGATCCAGTGATAAATACTTTGTTTTCTCAACAAAGCAAACAAATAAAAATTCAGCATCTCTTGTGCATTTGCAAAAAGAAAAAAAAATAAAAAATCTGGGGTTACATTGCATTTTAATTGGTGGTAAGTATACTGGAAGCTTCTATGTATCCCACAAATCACAGCTACTACCATGGTACAGTTACCAATTCAACAGAACTCGCTAAACATCGAATAAAATCAGCATGATAGATTGTTTTTGGATGGAAATCAGCAAAGATTTGGTCAATTTATGTATAGCTACACTGATTTATAACAAGTTAAAGTGACAATATTTCTACCCTTGTCAGTAAAATTTAATCTCCAATTTATAGCAGTGATGACAAGGCCGTAGGTATGATTTCCAGTATACACTGAAAATGAGATTTGGGTAAAAACTAATTCCTGGGTTGAAGAAAAGGGATCTAGAAAGATCCCTTCAACAACACTCTCAGGCTGGAGATGCCTAAATCAGCAACTTCTTTGCCTTGAGTGTCAACTTCTAAGCCAAGTGCCACCCCCGTGCAGCAGAATTTTTTTCTGCCTACTCAGGCACTGAGTCCTACCCTAAACTCTCCAAGTATTTAGAGAGAAGAACAAAATTCAGACATCTATACCACAGGCTTACACATAAAATCTATTTGTCTAGGTTATTCTTTATTATGAAAAGAGAAAAATTAGGATCCAGAGTGAAACAACAGATGAATCTCACTGTCTTACTCACTCACATTCTGTTTGTTTCCCTGAATATCCAAAAACAGTAGCCTATCTTAGTACACAATGCATGCAAATAGGAAAGTTTATATGTGTTCAGCATAGTACATAGTATAGGTACTTCAGGGGGAAAAAAGAAAGGAAAAACAAAAAAGGAGGAAACCCTAATTTTTTTTTATACCAGACAAGTAGACATAGCAATCATCTGCATTTTCTTTCCTTTCCAGCTTTAGGATAGAAGGTGTTACTTATTTCCTTCCTTCCAGCTGGGTTGCCAATACAAGTATTATAAAAACAGACACAACGACTGTGTTTGAAACGACTGGTCTGGATGTCTTTGTCATTTTCAGTTGAACTTGTCAGGCAAGTTTCTAGCTGATATTTGATGAAATAGAGTCTTTTGTTTTAAGCTCAATCGTAATTCCATACCAACAATGTTACTTTTCTTTTCCCATAAAAACAGCACTAGAACCACTCATGAATAGTGACTGTTTTCCATTAATTTGGGTCAGAGATGAAGGAAAACAGTAACCACCATGTCAGCGACCTTAAGTGAGAACAATAAAAACTGTACATAACATATAGCTGTTGGGCAAATGCAGTAGCAGAAACAAAAAACTCTTGAAAATAAAAGATACTCATTCTAAAAAGTTATGCCTGACCCTGAGTCCTATTGTCATCAATGAGAGCTTTGGCACTGAGCTCCAGGGAGGTGTAGGCCTTGTGATGTTAGTAAATAACCTAAATCAATGTCATTTGGAGACTCCTAATCTGTGGCTCAGGAGCCATAAAGGAATTCAGTAGATATTTTTATGAGAAATACTAAAGAGCCTTTATGTGTACATATATGTATGTATACATATATATCTTTGTCCTCTTATCTGCTAAAACTTCCAGTTATGTCTTTAGAGAGCCCAGTGTAGCAGGCTTACTCTGTGCTAAGTGAGAGAGAAAGAGTATTATAAGTGATCAGAAATCGCAACCATTTTGAGAAGAAAACTATGATTTAGAAGTTTTGTCTTTACAAGAGCATTGAACAGGTTAAAGTAATAACCACACAGAAGCCAGGAAGAAAAAATTACCTATGTACAAGGAAAGGTCATTCTGTTATACTTCTCCATGGGAGAGTTCCTGTGAATATGCGAACAGGACAGAGAATGTGTCTGTTTCAAAAGGAAGAAAAAAAAAGTCAGTAAATAGTTTGGGATGCAGAGTTTAAAACAGAACTGAAGAATGACTTTGCAGGCCTCTTTATCATGGATCAGGGTGCTGTCATACTGGAGCATACAGTGAGTTTACAAATTCTCCAACCATACCAAGCCCAGTCCACTTTTTTTTTTTTCAGAAGTTCACAGCAACTTTGTGTTCTCATAATCTGATTTCTGATTACCCTAATGAATGTAAAAACACAGAAAAACTTCACAAAGTATACTTATAATACTGGAGCTATATAACAGAATAAAAATCTTTGGTGGTCCTGTTCTCCTTCCTAGAGCACATGATGGCAAAAGAAATTAATATCTTGATGGTAAGTTTTGTGGTGGGATATTTTAAGTGTGAATTTCATTTTTGACCTTGAGTTTTCTTTCTGACTTCCTTAAAAATCTAAGTTTCCCAAGTGTTTTAATTCTCCTTCCATTCCTGTCTCTGTAACAAGAACTGGTCTTATTCTTTGTGTGTTACTCAAAGACAAAGTTCAGGAGGGCATTCAGTTCTCTGTAGGACAAGTGAATTTATTCACTCCTAGAAATTCATTTAAATAATATTTATCTAATTTTCTTGCCCCCAAATGGATTTCTTTCTATAAACAGTGTAACTGATAACGGCTGGCACTATTTTAATACATCATACTGCCAGAAGTCTTTCCTCTCCTATCACTCATTTGTCATTATGAAGTTAAAAAAAGCTATATATTTTGGGGTCGGTTTTTGAGTTCTCTTTCTGATCCAGGAGAGTTTTACCATGTGTGAGACTGAATAACTGTATAGAGGTTACAGTGCCTCATTCTGGCACTGTGGCATTTTCATTGATTCTTATCTTGTTTTCTCTAAAGTCGCTTGAAAGTACATCAAGGCTGTAAGAGGAATTTACTTCCCCAGAGTCAGCAGCTCTTTTGGGTTCCTGATCTCTTTTTAGCAACACTGTGGAGGTCCAAATTGAAATCTCTACACCAACACATCAGAGCAATTGTCTTAAACAATACTAAAAAACACAAAGCTATCTTCCTATCAAAAAACTAGAAATGTCAAAGTACAAATTCAATATTAATTTAGAAAGGAAGCTAAACCTGTACTGTGCAATGCACCAACTTTTCTGACTTATACTGATAACAGAGTATGGCACAAGATCTCTCTCTTTTCAATGCATTAATGAAGATTAATTATATATTGAATGGGATTTCAGTATCATAAAAACCAGGGTTTCTCCACCACAATATTAAACTTATATTATAGGTTCTGATTTCTTCCCAAAGTTCTGTGTTAGAAAAGGTCTGAGCATTGCATTCCTATCTGAGCACATTTTAATATGTTCACATTATAAAGTTGAAGGGGGATTCAGCTGTACTTATTTTTTCCTAAATTATTGAACAAAAATGACTACAACATTTCAATAACAGTAAGCACATATAACAAACGTGTACCTTTAAACTGCAGTCTAACATTTCAATAACAGTAAGCACATATAACAAACGTGTACCTTTAAACTGCAGTCTATGAAATAATGAACATCTATTTTTAATGGTAAAAAATTCTGACTCTAAAAATAATGAGTTAAAAAAGAAGGACTTATAAAAGCAAAATGGAATTACACATATACTAAACTTATCCCACTTTTTTTACATTCAGTAATTACAGAGGAACAGATGTTCACATGTTACTGAACAAAACTGCAGGTGAGGCAAACAGATCCACACCATTTTAAATCTTTTAATGACTATGGAACTGTTTATCTCTAAATAGAAAACCAAAAATACCATGCATTTTTAAAGATGATCAGACACTAGATCTTTTATTACTAAGGAAACTAGTTCATAAAAGTCTTTTATGAACAGCCCTTATATGCTTACAATCACTCGAATACTTATAGTTTAGACTCAGGAAAATGCACAGAATTCAAACTATAGAAAGCTTTATTCAACTTCTATGTAACAGAAAAAAGGAAGAATTGTTGAAGGGAGTAATATAAATAAAGTAAATCCCAGGAATATTTCCTAGAATACTTCAAATTGTAGGAGGGTGAGTACCCAAAACACAAGAAGTTTATAATAAGAACAGTATTTTTCTCAAAGAAAGGAGAGAAACGTACAGAACAGAACAGCAAAAGTAAATGCACAGCTGCTATAGAGGTAAATTAAATTAGAGAAAATAGGAATTGGACAAGGAGTTTGGATGCTTTTACTGCCTACATAGACATGTGCATAATGTAATCCTTACATAAGTACAACACAGGATATGTATATACTACTTAACATTTGTGGGAGCAACTTTGTTCTTCCTCAAGCTTTCTTGTACCAAACCAAAGAAGCAACATCTTCTATGTACTCTTTAAACATTGTCTCTATATATCCTAATAACCTCTACTGAATCCAGTCTTAACCAATTTATCAAAATTAATTACCAGGTTTGTAAATACTGTTCCATTAATGCCTTATTCTTGCCTAGTGACATAGCATTCATAATTTGATAACCAAAAAAAAAAAAAAAAGTTTATTTTCTAACCATTAGTTTTTTATTAAAATGCTTGAAAACTTTTCAACAGCTTCCCAGATACTGGTGTGGAAAAATATGATTACTTATTTTCATGCACAACAAATTAAAGAATATAAGCATATTGGAATGAAACAATAGTTTAAGAATAATTTGAAGCATGAATAACATAAAGATTAAATAACATGAAATAAAATGAGTAACAGGAAAACATATTTTGAACTTATTTTCTGTTAGACAATGTAGAGGATTTTTCTGTCTGGAAATCCTGAACATATATCCGTCACTATTCCCTTTGTATTCTGTTTCACTTTTGAGCAGCTTTTAGCAAAAAGTCAGGAAGGATAAAGAAGTGTGATTTAATTTTAACCTAAAAAAGGAAAGAAGGTCTTTGATTTTCAAAAACCTTGCTGAGGATTCAAACTCTCCCCCATTTTATAAAACTCATTTAAATATGAGTAAAATAACAGAAAACCAAAAATTTCTTCATTCTTCATTCTGCTTGCAATCATTCAGCATGTATGCTTACATCATAAGGCAGACAACTGTTTTGTGGAAAGCATTTTGAGGAAGCATGGTCTGAGAAAGCTCTGATTTGGTGCTGGAGGCCAGGTTAACAGCACACAGGAATGAAATAGAAGCTGGACTACTACTAGTTGTGCACTAATAACAAACACTTGAGTTACCTTCACTGAGAAAACCACAATGTTTTCTGTTACTTGCCAATTTTCTAATACTATATACTTTCAAAACAGTTTTTATATCCATATACCATAACTGAGGAATTAATTTCCATATATCGCTGTACTCTAGGAATAAATATCAGATTTTTTTAAAGAAAATTCATCTTTAACTGAATTAAAATTAACCCCTTTTCCAAATGCTAAAGTGTTCCAAGTTTTTTAGTTTTTAAAAGTTGAAAACACAGCCTTTGGGGAAAAAAGAGAATCTAAACAATTGCCTAGCTGTCCCATGTGCTGCAACACATTTTGCCATGTAAAGCAACAGTTTTCAAATATTTCGGTCTATATGTGTCTTCTCTCTAGTATTTACTCTTTAATACATTTTTTTAAAAACTTAATTAATTTTTGTCAGGAGCAATAGTATAGCATACCTGTCTGGATATTTTAACTATTTCTTCTACCTATATAGGCTTTCTGAAGGGTAGATTTAGAGAAAGTGTATATCTTACACCACCAGGCAGCTCAGTCAGGAACAAATTTAATAAAAACCTCTCTATTAGTAGCAATGCTGACTTTTCAAATAAACAATATCACCACACACCATGAAGAAAATAAATTCTTATTAACTCCTGTAAAATCTGGAAATCACACAAAGGACACCAAGAAGTTAGAAAAGTGAAATAAAACCATTTAAATCCCATTACAGAAATTGTCATAACAGGTGCTTTAGGTGTACTTTGAGGAACTGGAGAATAAAACATACAACGAATGCTCATAAACATCAAAAACGGTATTCCTACATTCACCTTCCAGGAAACTTCAATACTTTTACCTTTCAGTCACCAAAACTTTATTCTAGGTAGTATCCTAACTGTCTGCTTAACATGAGTCGCAGTTTTGTAATCCCCATCCCCAGATTGTTCTTCCCCAACAAGGCTCAAGTTATCTCACCCCGAGTCCTTTTCCCTCATTTCTTGGTGCACTATCCAACTGACTCCTTACCAGGTGTCTCTATGGTGATAATTAGTGCCTTTCCTGACTCTGCAGGGAATGACTTTATGTTTTATTTCTGCTCTTCATGTATTTTAGGCTATGCCTCCCAGTGAGCTCAGCCACACTCCTCTACTCAGCATGATGAGACAAGGCAGGAGCCTCTCCAGACTTTCCTGCTGTACTCCCTGCAGCCATGTCCTCCAACATAGCAGTGCCTCACCTGTTAACCAATCTATGTTCCTCTGTTAACAGTAGTGAATCCTGATCAATTTATTAAAAAAACAATTGTTATGAATTATGTCCCAAAGTCAGGAAGCCAAAATATTGTTGTGCCAGTTCTCACATTAGACTCAAGAGTTTCCAGTTAAGTGCCATTTGCAGACATTGGAGCAGTTGTGAAATATTCTCTACTGACCTGAGTTAAATAATTTACTGAGGCGAGACTGTGATTTCTTTTCATCTTTCATTTAGAAAAAAAAATAGAAAAGAAAGTTCAAGGAAAATAGATCCCACCCAAAGTAGTTACAATCTAGTGGCTGGAAAGAACTGTCATACAATATGTAGTCTCTTGTCTCCCTGGCTGGGGATTAGGCTCTTTTGAATTTGTTTCTTGAGTGAGAAGGCCAGTGGAAAAGAGATTGTATATCTCCTTACAACCACAGTCTGTATTCACTAACCAAAACTAGAACCCAAGCCTGTTTCTTCTTTCTCAGGTGAAGGTTATAACTTCCAGACAATTTCCCACTCAGTGTAATTTTGCCTCTCCTTTCTGTCTTGAAGCTGAGAAAGCTTCCTGATTCAGATGTTATCAAACCAATATAATTCTGCAACTGTTCAGATGGGTTTATACATACATTTTCTAAAGAAAAAATAAAGCCCCAAGATATTGTTTGAAAAAACTTCTTATGGCTTTCTACTGGGGAATAAACAGAAACCTTATGGTAGTATCTAAATAAGCATATGAGCACCACCAAATACGAAGTCATAAATGACTTCTCATCTTGGGCCTATTAATTTTAGATACAGACATTGTTACCTTTGGCAAAAGTATATAGGCTCTTCATCTTTCCAAGTTCTTTAATAGAGGAGCATTGTTCACATTTGTTAATCATTTTAGTGGATTATATACAAATAAATGGCAAGTTTTCTCATAAAATCTGGGAGAAAAATAATTTATAACCCAATTGAGTAGTGTTAATGTTAGTCTGGTAACCATAATTGTTTATTTAACTTTTCATTATTTACATTCTAAATTCCATTGACTTTTCTATATTTTACTGTTAAATAAGGGATTTCCACTGAGAAGCACATATTCACTCAATTCTTAAACTTGAAAATGAGCAAGACTTTTTGGGCTAGTTTCTTCTTTAAACAAAAAAATATCTCTAAGCAACAGAAATGTAACTTTTAAACATTCTTGTTATTTAATTAATGGAATTATAATCTTAAAAACCAAATGCTATAGCTATTCTTTTAATTATTTAATTAGTCTATGAGAAAGAGCTTTCTGAAAAACAATGAGCCAATTGTTGTTAGCTGCTGTGTCTTATTCACATTAATCAAAACCTTTGCAAGCTTTCACATTCGTATTTAGTGAAGCAGTTTTAACTATTAAACAGTGCTATCAGTGGGATTTGGTGTATTACATTGCTTTTGATGCTTCTCAAAGACCCAGTGGGATATTTGGGGAGAAAATAAGTACACCTGAATTGAAAATAAAGCAGGCAACCATTTTAGTTAGCTCTCAAGCTTCAGCATCTTGCCCAGAGCTTCAGTGACACATTTACATGGACTTGAAGTTTGTGTCCTTGAAACTTCCTCTGAAATTATGAGTCACTTCTGTTGAAAACTTGGGAATGAAGGAAAACATGTGCATGAGTAGGAGAGTACACCCTCAAGTTTGCCTGAAGGAAGCAATGATTCCTCCTCTTTTTTGCAAACAGTGTTAAAGCTAAGAGCATTCATCCTTCTCAGAGCTGAGTCCTGTAGCTCCTTTCTTCCTCCCTGGCCCTCTTGTTTTGCGAGACAGACAATAAGATTTTAAACTTTGTCACCTATTCCTGGTCAAAGAGATTTGTTTCAAATGATTAGGAAAATTCAAACAGCATTTCAGCTCGTGCCTAGGGGTGTCCAGCTACTTCCAATGGAGGCAGTAGCCAGAGTAGAAGGGCACACAGAAGTGAGGCCAGCAGCTCTGCTGAGGGCAGCACACACAGGATCTGCAGTGGTGGTGACACTACAGGCACCAGTCCTGCAGCAGCTGCTCCTGACGTGGCACAGAGGAGGAAGCTGCTCTGCACCTCTGGACAGTAGTGATTGGTGCCTATTGCTGGGTCAGAGAGTTTACTTGTCCACCTGAGGTGTGTGCTGGGGAAGCCTCTATGTTACACAGGACAGGACTTTCAGAGTGAGGTCTAGAGGCTGTGTAATATCAGAGATTACTAAAAGGAGAGTGACCTAAGCTTTTCTGACATCCTGAGAGTACAAGTGTTTGAGCCTTGCAGCTGTACCAAAACATAGGAGCAGGCAAGGTCTGTGCTGGTTGGGTTAGAAAATGGGAGTAGAAGCTTCAAGCTCATGTCTTCTAGCACCAGGAAGATAGTTCTTGTTCCTCATGTTCCACTTGCAGATCTCCAGCTCCTAAACGGGTTCAGTGCCCAGGTAGCAGCAAGTGCCTGTGGGCTGTGAGCTGTGTCCAATGAAGAAGCAAAGCCAGCTGAGAGTGAGTCCTAGAGCAGCACCAAGAGAAAGTGGTGAGTGGCAGCAGAGGGCAGCTGCCTGCTGAGCAGTCAGGCAGGTTTGCTGCTTACAGGGAGAGACCAACAAGGCTCAAAATCCAGTGTCCATCATTAGTGATACTGATAACCCAGCTGGACACAGTCCTGGACAATGTTCTATCTGACTGCCCTGGGAACATAAGACTGAGGCAGGTGATTCCTGGAAGTGCCTTCCAGCCTCAGCCATCCTGTGATTCTACCACATCTGAGGTGTCTGATATGTCTGAGCACAAGAAACACAGGAAAGAACTGCCAACCTGTAGCCAGGAATGGAGGATACCTTCTCCATCACAGAATGATTTTGGATAACTCAGCTGTGTCATGAAACCTCTGTTTTAAAAATGAAGACAGGGTCCTTTGGGCACACTAGAATGGTAGATCCATGCAAGTTCATGTGTGCACATGGAGGTGAACATAAAATACAGAACATTGTGGAGAACATAGACATGACACAAACATGGACATGACAGGTTCAGTATAGGCAGCACAGAAATTTTAAGGTGCACAAGTGAGATGATAGAAAATTTAAGGTAAAAAAATTGACATGATAGAAATTTTTCTTAGATGATTATTTGAGGATAGAAAAGGTGTCAGGGTACAGGTGTTATAAACTCAGAAAAAGGACGAGAACAAGTTACTACTCTTGGAGATGTTTACAAAGGTAGTAAATGAAGGTATAATAAAAAATAAGCTTACTTTAAGAGCCTACCACTGCTGTGGCAAAACACAAGTATGAAACTGGAATACCCTTACCAAATGGGAATGAATAATATTGAAGGAAGTAGTGTAGGGTGTCAATGTGCATCACAAGCAGGGTCACCTAGTAGTATGAACAGAGAGGATTGAGAAAATTATAGTGGAGAACAGAGGTCTGAGATAATGTGGAAAAAGCACAACGAAAATTTTAATAGTTTCATGGAGCAAAGATCACAGAAACAGGTGGAAAAGAAATGAGTAGTGGTTCATGAGTCACGGCTTATTATACGTTGTTGCTAAACACAGACACTTAATTTTCTAGGATTGTAGCTTACATACCAGAGAATAATGTTCACACTGGATAAGCTATTTATCTTTACAATGATGACTTTATCAATATCTGCTCATATTTTATAAGTACTGTAGCAATATTAAGTGGCACTGTGTACAGATACACGAAAAGATGGAGTAACTACACTGATCAATAATGCTGTCGACCATTTTCTGAGCATTAGATTATCACTGCTATCAATTTCAAGAAAACCTGCGCTAAATAAATAAAATTATAAATTAAATAATGCAAGATTAAAAACTAGCCACCAAGTTTGCATAAAATAAATGTAAACTTTTTGCTAGGAAATCTCCATGGGGAATCCATTTTCATTCACTATGTCTCTGTGTACACAGTGAAGCATTTAATTTTCCCAGTGGGTAAACTAATTAAAATCACAGAACAATACCAATTCTTGAGCAGAGAATCGTGATAACTTACTATTAAAAAAAATATTAATACACATTGCTTTAGACAAAGAATGCCCAAAAGAAATTAGAAAGCTGAGCACACAAAGGTCTTCTGATTTATAAATACAATGGAAATGTTTCCTTATGATTTCTTTTTGTCCATTTACTTGAGAACAGTCTCATTACATCAAAAGGACTGTCTGAACATCATGCCATTCAGCTAGACAACACGGATAATCAATTTATAATTAAAGAAATAAAATTGATAGTTACTAGGGGCAGTTTAGGGGAAGGATTTGGATTATCTACAGATAATTCTTTTCTAGATATTTGAAAAGGTGATGAGTGAACTGAAGAAAATTTATGTGATAAATTGTGAATGTGCTTGATGCAGACCTTTCAGTTATTTTGTAGTTCTTTTGAATTGTTCTAACTCAGAAAGTGTTTTAAAAATAAAAGAACTAACAAATGAGACCCATTTTGTTTATCTAGGAGGTTATTTTAAATTTTGCTAAAATGAGTTTTTTAACTTTTTTTCGAAATTACAATTAGGATGCTAAGAATTAGAGTTTTAGTGTTAATTCTCAGGAGAGTGACACTCAGGCTCTGTGGGAGGCAAAAAAGAAAATCTCTCAAGTGGATTAATAGATGACAGTGAAAGCAACAGCTTATACAAACAGACTAGCAGAGAGGTTTGAAAATAACTAGGGTAAATAAGTGTACTCTGTGAAATTAGGTGATAGCACTTACACACCAGTTTATCCGACAGCAGTTTGCATTTCTGCAAGTTCTTCATGGTGGTAGCTTTAATCAAGGTCCTAAATTCATCAGGCTTAATTTTACATTTTTGAAGTGGCAAAGAGGACACTTTATATACACATTATCACTTGAACAGCTTTTTCCTGCCCTTAGTGCTGTTAACCATTGTCTCTCACAGAGACACTATGGCCTATTTAATCAGTGTAGAATTTACCTTGAGTCCATAACAAGACCATTTACATCCCATTTGGTTCTACTTTGAGCACTCAAATGGGATTTAAATGTCCATAGACCTTGTACTTGCCCTTTGAAATGGATGAATTCACTGTCAACGAAAAATAAAGATGCCCATTAAGCGACCCTCTAGTATTAGAAGATATTCTACCTGGAAGCCTTACACAAGGGTGAGATGTTTGTAAAGCTGGATCAGGAGAATTTTCCAAGCTTTGATCCATTATAGGTTAGTGGGAAACTGTTTATTTCAGTGCTTGTAGCCTTAGGTGCTCCCATACTCTTACAAAGTGTTATGTACTAAAATGCACAGTAATGACAGCAAAAGGAATTCTCACATCCTAGATTTTACTCTGTCTAGGTGAACTTTGCAACCACCAATTTCCACAGACATTAGTAGTAGTCTGCAAGTAATAAGGAACCAAAAGGTTGGTAGATAAAATGATTTTGAAACTTAAATGCTTCAAAGCCATGACTCCTATTCATGGAGGTATAATAGTAAAACAGAGAGTATGAATGCTCCATCTGACCCCATTAATGTTTGCTATTACTAATGTTGGAGTCCTTTGACTTTTTTTCCTGAGAACAGAAAGCTTTTCCTTTGTTGCTGTCTATATATTATACTATTTGAAATGTCATAAGGGAAATCAAATACAGCCAGCCCAGTACTGACATGTAAACAGTGTGTAAGAGAGCAAATTTATTTTACTGCAATCCAGTAGGATAGAAACGAAGATAATAGTACAGGGGATTTATATATGTGGAATGTGTTTATTTAACCTAAATACAGGTAGAACTTTAACTTACCTATGTACCAGAAATCCTCACTGCATGTTGACTATATGCAACTTGTATAAAGGGTATGTGTCTCCAATAGATCCAGAATCTCTTGCATAATATCTGTTCCAGGTTCACTGTTTTAGCATTGATCCTAAGATACAGAGACAACTGATATGTCCTGTGCCACCCTGTGAAGATGACTTGGAGACCTCACATTATCTAACAAGAGTTATATCTTTCGTTATCAAAGGATAAAAAAAAGACATTCCTTATTGTAAGGGATAATACTACAGTAGGGAGTCTGGAGAGAAATATTTAAAAAACAACACAACATGGGCTCAGATGTGTATTTGAATTTTAGTGCGGCAAAGTTGACCACATACTTTGCTATAACAAGATCATGGCCACTAGATCAAAAGTTGTTTTCTCCCTCTGCTGGGCAATGGTGAGGCTACACCAGTAGACTGCTCAGTTTTGAACTCCCCTGTTCAAGAAGGACATAGTTAAATCAGACCTTTCCCAGAGGGAGTTACTAGGTTGTTTGCAGTCTAGCTGGCGTCACCTCGAAGGGGAGGCCAAGGAAGCTTGTCTTGCTTAGTCTAACAAAGAGGAGGCTAAACTGTGGTACTGCACAAGCCTGCAGTTGTCTGAAAGACAGTGGCAAACTTAAGGAGCTAAACCTCTCTGGTTGGTGCAAGGGACACTGATAGAAGGAACAACGGCTGAAGATTGCATCTTGTGAGTGTCAGGTGAATATCAGGAAAGAAAATTCACTGTGCAGCACTGGAATATCTTGCTCAAAGTAGCTATGAAACCTCCATCCTTGTCAACTGTTAAGATTAGAAAAAAATCAAACCATTCTGAATGAACTGACTCCTGGCAACAATCCTGCTTCAATCAGAACGTTGGAATAGTAATGTCCCTGCAGTCAACATTTCCACAAACCTGTGATATCTAAAACAGTACATATTAATAAATAAAATTTATTGGTTTATCAATGGTGAAATCCTAGCTTTATCATTGGGAATTTGTATCTGACCATTGTGGGACTTTGAGGTAATGTTATTTTGTTACTAAGAAAGAGCAGAATCATATTTTAACTTATATTATGGAAAAGAGAAACTCAAAGGAAAACTGGAAATCTTAATAACGGTCATCTTCTCTTCTCAGTCATACTTTGATAAATGTCAAGAGACAGGTGTTACACAATGCAATAAATAAAACAAGTTAGTTGATTAGTTTGACATAAGTATTGATTCAACACCTAATCACTATTAAAATATCCCATTTTATGAATCTTACAACTGATCTGTTCTTGCTTGCTTATGTGTGTTAGAAGGGTGAACTATATAAAAATACAGATATGCAAGTCTATTTTCTGTTTCCTATTTAACACAATTAAAAATAAGTAATACTTTAAATCCTATCTTAAAAAGAGTCCAATTACTTCATGCATATTAGCAACATTACTCATTTAGTACTTAGAATGTTCACATTTAATTTCCAACTAAAAATACCAAAAGAATCATTCTCTGAAAAATATCTAAATATAGGTTACTTCATTACCTGTAAATCAGTCTCGAAAAGGATGCAGTCTGTGAAATGCTAAATGAGAACCGACTGGTTAAATGCTGCACTTCTTGCAATCAGAAGGAATAACAATTACAGTGCCAACTGCTAATCCTAAGAAATCAAAACACAGTTAGGCAGCCACTAAATTCTATTATAAAGTGTAATTATTATTATTATACTTCTTTCAGAAAATGAAGAGATGGAAACATTATGCAAGTACTTAACCTTTTTTAGTAGCTAGGGCATTGTTCTTTACTGTGCTACTAAATATATTAATCTTTAAAAAGAAAAAATACCCCAAATTCGGAAAACACTACTTGGTTCTTCTCTTTAATGCTTAATCAGAAATGTTGAGATATTCTGTTTTTTCCCCTGAAGTGGATTAGATTGAAAACGAAGATATGTTAAACAGGCAGAATGTGCAGTATGCTTTGTAATTAGCGCAATACAGAGCTTAGTGTTTTGCACTACTGATGATGTATGTATTTCTCATGTGGGTTTTTTCAAATACCTAACATAATCTGTCACTACAGTGCAAAGGAAAAAAATATGACCACAATCTCTATGCAAACTTATAATTTTGGGCATGTATATAGGTATTGAAGGCTTAGTTTTACTAACTAAATTGGAATCACAATCACAATTTAATTTTTTTTCTTTGAGTTTGTTTTTATTTTTAATCCATATAGGTAGTTGAAAAGGTCTAAAGATAAATGAACAGATGCTACAGCTATAAATTGTACTCTGGGACACCAGCATACCTTTTTCCAGCCTAAGAATAATTGATTCCCATGATTTCTTGCATTTTGCAACACTTCTATTTTCAGCCATTTATCTATGCAGCGATATCTGCCCACTTACTCTCTTCTTGAGGGGTAACCCTAGTTAGCTAATCACAACACAGCTGCTTCCTCACTTCACTCTACCCCAAGTGGGATGGGAGAAGAGAAGAGTAAAAATAAAAACAAAAAATTTCTGGGTCAAGATAAAAATTGTTTAATAAGTGGAGGAGAACTGGAAGAAGAGAAAAAAAATACCAAAAAAGTGGTGTAACGGCAACTACTCCCATGGATAAATCTGCATCCATCCAGTTTCTGAGTAACTGACTACCCTATAAATCCCTTTTTCCCCTTTTTATAGACGAGAATGATATTGTATGGGAGGGAATGCCTCTTTGACAGTTTAAGTCATGTGCCTTATAGTGCACACTCCCAACCTCTTGTGCACGCACACCCCACTGCCACCCTCAGTTTACTGGGGAGACAGTGAGAAAAGCAGTGTGCAAGCACTTCTCAGCAGTTGCTAAACGTGAGCATTTGGTCATCACTGGTTTTGGTGGTCAGTCTAGAACACAGGCCCAGGTGAACTGTTATGAAGAAAATTAACTCCAACCCAGCAAGTTCACTTCTCCACACAGGAATGAAATTTTGTTAAAAAAGAAAAAAAAAGGGGTGATTCATTTTATCTTCTGTGTCAATTGAACAGTAATTTCTTTGAGAAACTCTACATGCTAAGGAAAGGAAATCTATCTCCTGTATTTTCTTGTGAATTATTGTTGACTATTTCTATCCAAATCACTGCTCCTAAGATGTTTCCAAATTTGTTCCAACAAATTGTTTATAATAACATCCTCACTGGGAAGTGGATCTAAATTGGTTGGATATTGATCCTTTTTTTGAGCTGAATGTTCCATGGAATTGTATTTGGCTTGAAAGTCTGAGTTTAGTAGGAGGTGGACGTTTTGGTTTCTTTTTTCCTTTCACACCTGGAGAGTGGAAGCAAGCTGTGAATTCATTATGGGGCTCTACAAGATAACTAGCCTGGATTTGATCTTGTCTCTTCTGCACCCAGACCTGTGCAATGAAGATATGCCAAGGTATTCCTTGACCAGGATTCTGGTTGTTTGTTGCCCTTCTGGAAGGAGCACCTTCTCTGTGCAGGTCTAAATCTCTCTGCCTGGTCTTCAGTTTCAGGGAGTCACTTTTTTTGCACTACCATATACATTAGAAGCTACTGTAGAGTCTGATAGATTGAGGAAAATCATGTAGAGGGCACATAAATACAAAGAAGAGTGAAGGACGGATGGAGACAGTGAGCACTGTATGCAAGCTATCTTAAAGCCTGGTCACAAAGTTTAATTTGCTTTTCTGACAAGGACTCCTTTCAGGGAAGGACAAACTGGGGTTAGAATAGAATAGAGTAGAATAGAATAGAGTAGAATAGAATAGAATAGAATAGAATAGAATAGAATAGAATAGAATAGAATAGAATAGAATAGAATAGGAGTTGTTCCAGCTGGAGGGGACTTACAATACACATCTAGCTCCACCACTGTGACTGGAGGTGGATGCAGGACATTTTCAGAGCTTTTGAAGNGAATAGAATAGAATAGAATAGAATAGAATAGAATAGAATAGAATAGAATAGAATAGAATAGAATAGAATAGAATAGAATAGAATAGAATAAACTGTGACTGGAGGTGGATGCAGGACATTTTCAGAGCTTTTGAAGTCATAATTTTTACATTCATTACTATTATAGTTCTTCCCCAGTCTTCAAGGATCTGAACAATATAGTACACCATTCCAAAATTCTACAGTGCCACCATCAGTAATGACACTTCTTAGTGTGCTATGACAAAGAATAATGTATAACATTTCAGGAAATATGTTACAAAACCATTTGAGATGTTTAGATTTCCATTTTCCTCTTATTTAATTTCAAAAATATGTGCTAAGTTTGGGGTTTCTTCCTTTCCTGATGGATTTCCTGGTCTCTCTATTTTAAGTGCTCTGAAATCAGTTTGCATTTTATCTATATAATAGGTAATAACATTTCTCTTTTTAATAACTGGGTTTATAATAATAGAGCTTGTTATGAAGAGAAAATGCTTCTTATAACAACAGTGAGAATTTAAGTTGCTCTTTGTCTATTAGAGAAAAAGTAATTTATTAGAGTAATTCTATTCCTGCAAGTTTTCAGTTAACAGAAATAAAAAAAAAATCTTTTTAAAGATAATAGAATCATTCTAGAAGGCCAGAGCTTTTCTTGGAAACTCTAATTACTTAGATATTGCTTGGTGTAACAGGTATGCAAGCTTAGGAAAAACTGATTCTAAAGATAGTACAAGACTGTTTTCTTGCATAATTTACTTAAAATTTATATTTAGAACTAGATAAGCTACAAAAAAGCTACTTGGTGCTTTGAGCTTGAAAACATATCTTATGTAAGAGAAAAAAGCATCTATCATATGAACCTAGCATGCATGTGATACTTTTTAATAAAAAGGGCTGTTACTGGTTTAATAATGTATTTATTCTTTTCTTGAAAGAGTAAAATCAATAAAGCAGTAAACACATACACTTCCTTATGTGTAGATAGTTGAGAATATATCCAGACTGCCAGCTGGTCCAAAAATATTTCATCTTCAGTTTTGCCCTACATATGAGGCACATGTCAGGTAATTTGGACAATTCATAACCTTAAATCAGTGTCTATAACTCCCATCCTCCAAATTCATCTTGCAACCACCATTTTTTCTGTCCTTCATTATTTTTTTATTTTGGTTTTGGTTTTTGTTTAATTTTGTTTGGTTTTGGTTTTGTTTTTTTTTTCCTAGCCTGTGCTCCTGATCTACTTCTCTAGTTAGAACTGCAAACAAATGTAACTAACTAACACAAGTAGTTAATATGAATAGTGTGGCTAGGGCCCTGGAAAGAAAATCATGCAGTAACTTGCAAAATAACTAGTCCTTCATTACAGTTTTTAACTTTTTTGTGGGTTTTTGGTTTTTGCCTAAAAATAATGATTGAGTGTAGTTTCTTTAATGTTTTTCCTTAGTGATGAACATACGGGTAGGTTCTTTGCAAAATAGGGATGGTGAAAAAAAACTCCAGAAGATCAATGCTGAGGTAGTAAGATTTCACCCAGAGAATGCTGCAAACTGCAGCTGCTCCAGGAGCATGGACCTGAATCTGCTTGGTTATGTTGCTCAGCAAGCCAAGTACAATTTCAAGTGCCAGGGAAATTTAATTTTTTTCCCATTCTAACCTAGGAACTCTAGTGGTTAGATTTCAGCACTGTAAGAGAGATATAAAAAGTATTAAGTACTGTAGAAAAAGATGTGTTATATCTGAGTGCTTCGGAAAGCTGAATGATAATTTTCAGAAGCTTTTGTGGATCAGCCTATGGTTTGAAAGAGCTGATAGTTTGCCTGTAGGTCATATCATCCAAGTCACAGGGTCAGCATGGTTTTGGACTGTCAGTCTCAGACCATGAGGCTTCAATAAGTGATGTCAGTGACAGCCCCAGTGAAAGCAGCTCTCACCCGACCAACAGCCCTTGGCTTTTTGTTGCCAGTAACAGAGCAACACTTCTCAGTCATTCTCACACCAGTATTTGTGGGATGAAGCAACTGATCTATGCAGAAAACCTTCTTGAAATAGAGGTGGAAGTGGAAAATCTCTTTTAGAAATGTATCAGCCCCTGGCTGTCTTCCAGGCTGAACTCAGAAGCAGTTGCTTCGGCACAACTGGGAGGTGTCACACAACAGTGTGGGAGTGAGAAGCCAAGCGGTGCGCATGGAGAAAAAAGTTTTGCCACTGAATGCTTTGAATGGTGAAACTATGGTTCCCATTCCTCACCTGTAGCTCCTTGAAACAAAATGTTAGGACCCTGGAATTTCACAAAAAACTTTATTTAAACAATGTATCTTATGATAGGTTTTAATGAAGTGTGGCTAAAACTTTGAAGTCTCTTAAATCACAGCTTTTAAGACTACAAAGTTTACTTGCTCTGTGCAGACTGTCTATGCAGATTTAAGTTCCATAAATAGATATTTGGACACTCTGGTTTCCAGCAATGACTTTTTTTCAGACTTTATAAGGACCAACTGCCTGGAATTAGGAGATTTTGAGCTTCACTGTGTCTTGAGTTTTCAGAGGAACTGCATCTGTACAAGTCTTTTGAAGGTTTAAAAAATTTTGCTGAACATCACTGTAAAGCTTTTTAGCTTTTCATGAGAAAAAGAAACATTTGTTCCCATCTGTATTATTAGTGAAATTTTAGAAATATCCATGCATTGAAGGTATGTATGCTGACTATCAAAGAATAGGTCTTCAAAAGCCCTTGAAAAGATTTAGACCACATGGCCGTGGATATGTTTATGCAGCTGATGATTAGTGGTATGTACCTATACAAAATACCAGAATTTCTGTTTTGAGCAATCAAATATGAAGCTAACAAAAATTATTGATTTTAATTACTTAGTCATAATGAAGACACTAGGACTCAAACTTTCATGTTTTTTAGAATGTGATTCATCTCTGCCTAACCTTATTTATTTATTCATTTATTTATTCATTTATTTATTTATTTTAATGGGACTTCTTTATTATACAGATATCTGAACAAAATTTCTGGCTCTCTACAGAAGTAAATCTCTTAAAGGAAATGTCTAATTTTTCTTCACCATCATAACAGATGAATAAATCTCTGTGTGAACATCCAGAATTTAATCACTTAGGTTAAGTTCTTAACATCTGTAGTTTAAAATTCAAGGCATTCCCTTATTTTTCTTCTAAGCAAAATTAATTCATGTCCTGCCTTGATGTTAATTTATGTAACTTTAAGACCAAGTAGAGCTAGATTATGTGGCAGGTACTACAGAAATTAATTGTATCTTAATTTCTGCAATTTTAAGATAAATACTGAAAACTGTCTTTCTCTTAACTTATGCTGTTTTGTTAAGGTAGAAAAAATTTCATGGTGGCATTCCCATGTTTGTCTTTAGAGGGAGAAGACAGTGAATTTAATTTTCAAAACAGAAAAAATGATTAGTAATTCAAGTCAGTTAATGAACTGAAATTCCAACTTGCTTGGTTGAAAGAAACCAAGATCAAGGGAATGTGACTAGTGGTAACAATTTCTATGTGATGGAAACTCTAGTCTACAACTAGGAGAAAGAATCTGTGTAGAATTAATCAGTAATATTTTTAGTACAATTTAGTATTTCAGTGATAACTGAATAATGTCTTGAATAGTTCATAAAAATATTAATATCTACCCTAAATGCAGGCTTAAAGCTTCTGTGAGCAGTCTTTCAGTATTCTGAAGCATGCAAGGGGTGATATTTGCATGTTGAGGGTCCTGTAAAGTATCTCAGATATCTTCATGCTATCAATGAACCTACATTATCTTACAAAAAACTTTCAAAGTTTAATTCTAATCAGTAAGCAGAAGAATCTAATTATATTTACTATACTATGTTTTATCTGGGATACCATTATAAAGAAGTAACAGAGCATCTACAGGAGACAAGTTAAACCAAGGCCAAAAGGGTACATTAAGTCACTCAAAATATTACTAACCCCCTGTATTTAAGATATCAAATTGAGTTAATAGGTAACTGGTTTAGGGTTATCTTATGTCTCTCTAGATTATATTTCCCTCTTTAACTACATCTCCATTAAAAGAGAGCTTGGCTTATCTGTTATTACATTCCTATTCACTCCTTAAAGCATCTGTCATAAAGTTGAAGCCTACACCTACTGTTCAGGAACCTGCAGAAGCGATTCTGCAGTGTGAGAGTGTGGACCTAGTGTTGGCACTAAAGACTTCAAGATGGGATGGACAGATATAACAAGGGATTTATAGGACATCTTCAACTTTCTGGTGTGCAGTCTGGAGCCCAGGTAGAGTATACTACAGAGCCAGAATGTGTTCTAAAGAGCCATGACAACAGATAGCAGGATATGCACAACAATGTCTCTATGCTCCTTAATGAACCTCTGAACTCAGGAGAGAGGGAACATATGCACAGCTTCCTAGCAACTTGATTATTTCCACTACTTGAGCTTGTCTTTTCTGTACTAAAGTAAGCATGAGCTTAGTTTTGGTATAAACACAGTGTGCAAGAAGTCACTCTTCTACAGAAATAGATATGTGTTTTTATATTATTGTATTAGTTTCATCTAAGCTCAGGACTACTCCTTTGATTTTGTGAGAAATAGTTTTTCCAGCACAGGCATATAGTCCTGTTCTTTTGCTCCTGAGCTGATGTTTGTTTTAAACATCATTATTCAAATTTCTTGCAGGTGTAGAAGAACAGATTACAGGCGACCCAGCCCCTGATAAGTCACAGTTATATTAATTACCAAAGAAGAAGAACAGCCTTGCCCTTAATGGGTTGCAGCTGTGACTAATGAAGGTAAATGTGATAAAAGGGGTGGGCTGGCTGGCTAGGGGACCTTGCGAAGGTAGAGGAGACTTGAGGAAGAAGGAGTGATCCAGGGTGACACAAAGAAGAACAAAACATGGAAGAGTTGCTGCAGTAAAAGATCTGCTGTGAGGTCAGTCTGGGTCTGATGGAGTTGGAGCCTGCAGTCATAGCTGAGCTGGGTGAAAGCCTGGGTCAGAGTCTGCAAACCAATGCTTGCAGTCACAGTCCAGCAGGAAATAGCCAGCAGTCAGAGTCTGCAGCTGGACCCTACAGTAGGAGCTTGCTGTAGTCAGAGTCAGGATGGCTAAGCTATAAAGAGGAATAAACCAGGACCTTTTTCATGTTGTTGAATGAGAGTCTGTGTCTTGCCTAATTTCAACCCTAATGAGAGGTCTGCTGCAACATTTCTGTTATAGAACTGTACAGATAAGAGCAATTTATGGACCTAATGTTAATAAGCAAAACAGCAGAGAATTATTAATATAATTTTTAATGCTACTAGCACTATGTACTTTTATTATAAATCAGAAAATAAGTTTGCATCATATTACTAACCAAACCACTCTAATAATCAAAAATTTTTCACTACAAAACCTCAAAAAATCTGTGTTTAACAGCAAACTCATTTGCAATAGACATGGTTCTAAAATCAGTTTGAATAGTATTTTTATAGTAAAACCTATCAGATTGAGAGAAATAATGGGTACTGCTGTCCTAAAAGCAGGAGCTAAATCTCCTCCCACAGCTCTATTCACCTGCCTTGTATTTACATCGTGTACCTCATTTAGCACACACAATTCTGTCACTTGGGAAATAACACATTTGTTATACAAATTTATATAAAAATGTTCAGCTCAAATATTTACAAAAGCACAGAATTGGAGCCACCTCTGAGAATGAAACAAGAATCAAAAGGTGAAGAGGTGTTGGAAAACATGCTATAAATGGACCAGCTGTGTGGGACCCTTAATATCCAAAGATCAGAGAGTATCTTAATGTAAAATACTACAGGGCTGAAGTAGGAGAACAGGAGACTCACGTATGTGTGCTTTTGAATAATTTGGATTAGTATTTTGATAGAAAAGTAGCTTTTTATGTTGAAAATGTGTTCTGAAATTTTTCAGCTCTAGTAAAGTTTTGAACTTTGGTCTTCTCTTAAACTTTAATTTGTTATTTTATTGATATAATTTTCTCCCATTTTTAACAAAAAAGTTTTCATCAATGAGCCTATCAGAAAGTACAAATTGCAAGCCTATAAAATGGAGTACATAATTTGCATTATATGGACTTTCAGTACCAAAGATCTGAGAAGCTTAAATCTCCTGAACAAGTTCTGTGTGCAAGTCAAAAATTCTGAACCTTAGTCTTGCTTTGAAATAGAACACATTTTTAATATTTAGCTGAAAAATAGAAGAATCCCATGAAAATTTTCTGAAGTGTGTTCTGAAATAAACAAATTTAAGTTTCAGCTTCAGAGAAATGGAGACAAAAATGAAAAAGTACTATCTTATAGCTGTTAGTTAAATTAGGAATTTATTTGCCAATATTTTGATAATAGTTTGAATCATTTCTTATTGAAGAGGCATTAAACACATATTGAATGTGCATTTTACATAATGTTATCCTTGCAGTAGAGTAGAATTAGGTAAATGAGGAATAATTTTGAGCAATTAGATTATTCTTAGTCTCAGGGTTTCAAAATCATAAAAATACAGTGAAAAATAAGGTCCCTAAGTAATGAAGAAACTATGATACTTTGTCCTTTATTAAATATAAAAGATGTATCAGTAGCAGTTTTTGCATGGACCAATTATAAATATCACAATACTGAAATATCTTTGTATAAAGAACTCAAAAAAGTTTATTTTTTTTTTTTTAGTATGTTCCATTAAGTCATTGAATTTGTCACTGCCATGGTGACAGCTGGGCACTAAGATCCCGTAAGAAAGGCAGGTCTATTTCTCATTATTGTGTGTCAGAAGTGCTCTGTTTCTGAGCTAGTGGCAATAAGTGTGAATGTGCTGGCTGCACGAAGTGCGCATGGTCACAGCCAGTAAAGGAGGAGTGAGAGCGCATTTGCAATCAGAATAATTTCTATGTGAAGTAACCTTGCTGATTCAATTAAGAAGGAATGTCCGTTCCATGAGTATTGTAATTGTACTTTAAGCAATGTGTGCTAATTCTTCATCTTCACCTAGACTTGCAAGAGTTTAGTGTATTATAGCATAAAAATGTCAGAAACAAAGACCTATTTTCCCTCTGAGGGTACTGACAAATGCAGAACAGGCTTTAAAAGTCATGATTCTTTGAGCTATCTAAAACACTCTATGCAACAATCCCCAGTATAGAATAGAATCATTGAATAATTTAGGTAGGAAAAGACCTTTAAGACTATCAAGTCCAATCAGTAACCCAGCACTGCCAGATCCACCACTGTCCCTAAACACCACAGCATACTTCCTTTGTGTGCTTCTAAGGCATATTGCAGGGATCCGTGTCTCTCTGGAATTGCAAGGCTGACAGCACACTTTTTTGTCAAATATTTTGAGTGTTTTTCTAGATTCTTCACTTTTTCGGAGGTAAGACTGCAAAACATTAGAGGCATCCACAGCCTATGCTTGCCCATGCTACCACACACATTCTGCCACTCATATCTACTCAAGCTTGGGGTAGGTTTTTGGATGATGTTCTTAAATAATTGTTTAACCTTAAATGAGACCTGAACCATATGTGGTAACATGCTGGTTCCTGGCAAAAAGAACCAGACTGTTTCAAGGTTATTCAAAGGATATTAAAAAATTAAATTCTCTAACACCAAATGTACTCAATCTGAAAGAGAAGGAAGAGGGATTGGAACAGTCTCCTCTATAGGCTGACTGTTGGAGAAGAGGCAAAAGCTGTAATTAATAATAGGTCCCAAGAGGTAGCTCCCAAAGTACAGAGGTGACAACAATGTCAAGAAGACTCACTGGATTAGTTTCATGGCCAGGGATTCTAACATGTAATAGGTGAGGCCAATACTAGGAAGTACAACAAAATTATAGTCTTAGTCTAGACCCATGAATGATAAATATCACCACAAGATTACATGCTGCACACTCTGAGAACAAGTGCAACTGTGAGAGCAAGTAAATTGTGACCAGTGGCTATTAGACCTATACAGTGAATGCTTGTGGCAACTTACTTTTAACGCCCTCTGCTCAGATTTGTTATCTCAACCTTTTGTGCTGCACATTGAGCAGCAAAAAGGGCTATCATGCTTTAACACTATTGGAAGTTTTGTACTGTGCAGAAACTTGCTCTCTCCCCCACAGTCTGTGGAATGGGGAGGACAACTGAAAAAAAATAAAACCCATGGGTTGAGATAAGAACAATTCAAATAAAGTATAAGTTTATAACCAAACCTTATAAGTAAATTTAAAGTTTAAGTAAAATATAATAATACTAATAACTGTAAAACTGCTAATATCAATAATAATAATAGTAGTAAATGAAACTCAAGAAAGACAAGTGAAAGGCACAATACAACTGCTCAAAACTGGCTGACTGATGAAATCTGACACTGAGCAGCCGTCAGCCCTTTCAAAACAACTTCACCCTATTTGTGTACTGGGCATGACACTGTATGGCATAAAATATCCCTTTGACCTGTTTGGGTAAACTGTCTTGGCCATGCTCCCACCAGCTTCTTGTGCACCTCCTCACTGGTAATGCACAGGAAACTGGAAAGCCCTGACCTGCAGTAAGCACTGCTCAGCAACAACTAAAATTTCAGCACAACTTCAGTGTGTTATCAATGTTATTTTCATATTAAAACCAGAACACAACACTGTACCAGCAACTAGGAAGAAAACTAACTCTACCTCAGATGAAACCAGAGCAAAATGCACTTAGCATTGCTTCTGCTCTGAGTTATTTTTAAACTAGAGCAAGGTGAAGGCAGTAGTGCATGAAACAGACAAGTGAAAGAGCTGAGTAGGGTGTGCACATGAAAGTGCAATCTGCAGTAATATGCTCTGTAGTCTGAAATGAGACTAGCATGGCCTGGAGGTACTCTAAGAACATGTCATGTTACAGTAAAAAGGGCATTGCAGTGTGGTACATTTGCACTGTGACTTCTGTTTCTTCTGTTCTAGTGTTCATGTTCAATTTATTCATTTTATCCTGAAGTGGTTAACTTATTTTAAAAAGTCAAAAATTATAAGGCAAGCATAAAGACATGCATGGAAATTAATATAGACAGAGTTAATTATTAAAATTATTGTATGGACCTCAATGATGAAGAAGAGAATTATCTGTTCTTTCTTTTCCCCTTCATGTACAAGGCATTTAATTGCATTATAAGGGATTGTCAGACTCCAGTCATATAATTTTTATATTGCAGACTGTACTGGCTGGAAGGGGCCCCCAAAGATCATCGAGTCAAACTTCCAGCC
>WBND01000376.1:793876-851335 GCA_013398595.1 Tychaedon coryphoeus
TCATCTTGAGGAGGAACAGAAAGGTCTGTTTTGAGATGCATCCCTTTTTTTCTAACTCTTTCCTAGCTCATCCTTTGTAATCCACACCACTGGTCAAAGTAGTTTTCCTTGTTATCAAGGACTGCTTCTATTCCTCAGAAAGAAACCAAGTTTTGAAATAATTTATCCTGACGCTATATTTTTCCACTTTAAGAAATAGAAATTTGGGTTGATAATACCATTCATATCTGCAGATTTAGATCTTCAACATATCTGAAACTGGTGAATGGAAAGCTGTAAAATTGTCTGGTCCCATGAGTAGTCAAACTTTCAATGGAACAGTTGTTGTAGCCTGCCTGCACTACTGTAGCTCTGCTGATGTCAGTAGAATTTTTTACCTGCACAGAAAGAAGTAAAGCAGTTATGAAACAAGCTAATATATTTATTCAGAATATTCACATCTCTTTCACAGCTGTCAGATTCTTATTGCTGAGTTAAGCCAAAATACTAGTAACAGCCAAATATATTTTAGAGCTATTTTTGTCTTTTTGTCTTATGTAAGTAAATGGAAAATACGAAGCTGAACTTGTAAAAGATCCCATTAAACTCTAATTTTCATCTTCATTAAAGTTCAATTTATTTCCAGATCTTGAGGGAAAAATATATTTTTATATGTTTTGTCTGAATAGGAATCTGTGCAGGACTGAGAGACATATGTCAAATGAGTTTGCCATTAACTTTATCTTTCCTTTATTTTTCCTTCATCAGAACTACCTTCAAAACTGATAAATTAGCCAGATTTTCCCAATCCTGTGTATAGCTCCTATCTTTCAGGACTGAATTTAGCTTCTGAGATTTTTCTAGAGTTACAGAATATTCCAGTAAAAAGTATTTATAGTGGATTTTTTTGGTTTTTTTTCCTAAATCCTGAATGCCTGGGGAATTGATTTCTGTGATGGAGTGTCTTGTCTTGCCATATGCAACTTCAAAGACAGTGATTTCAAAGCCTTTCTATTTCTTGTCCTGCTCTTGGAGTAACTTATATTAATATAGTTTTTCTTTGACATATTGAGAAATAAGTTATCTTTGCTCATAACTCATCCCTAGCTGATTGTCTTATTCTGTTAAAGAGTTAAAATAAAGATTTGTGTATTTGGTTTCAACTACACCATTTGTGTTCATATGCTGTGCTGCTTTTCTGCAGCATTTTATTTTTTTGTCCTTTAGATTACAATGTGATAAACACTGAAAACCTCTGACAATTTTGTGACTTTTCTAAAAAGTCACAAATGTTTTGCAGCAATACAAAAAATTACAGAAAATTAAAGTGACTGGTTTTGAGAAAGGCAGTTTGCTCTTTATATTGGTACAACCTTAGTGAAAAACTCTGAAAGAAAATTAGGGAGCTCTGAATTTTCTCCTTATTGTTCTGACTTGATATTTTTTTTAAAGCCATAACTTGATCCATGGGAAGTTCTTCTCTGTGAGTAAACCTTACATGCATATGCTAAGATATTTTCAACTCTTCAGTGCATTTCATTTTAATAAACTTGAATTGAGTATTCTATTAATTATGGAGGGTGGCTTATTTCTAAGTATAGGCACATTTGTGTTCACCATGGTTAGCAATGAAAATTGCACAGTGTGCCATTGGTGCCGTGCACTTGTTGACCAATATTTAATAATCAGCATATCTGTTACATAGTAATTTCTTTTAGAACCCAAATGAGTTTAGTCCCCTTGCACAAAGTGCATTTTGCTAGCTAACAGAGGCAGCAAAATTGTAAAAAGTGAATCATGTATATATCATTCATTATGTCATATGTCATTCTTCATTAGCCAGTAGTTATTATGTGAAGGGCATGAGTTTTAAGGCTCTTGTAATCTAGAAACATAATGCAATAAATTATGTGATAAAGATATATTATTGTTGTTTTCTGTTTATTCTGTTTGTTCTAATGGAATGAAACTCTAGTTTCAGTTCTGAAGACTGTAGACCATTTGTTTGAGACTGTAAATGTTTAGTTTATGACCAGTTGCAATTCTGGCAGAGCTGGTTTTCGCCTGAGCACTGATCATTACTCTACTTGCAGCAGAACCATTATAGCAACTAATATGATGCATTTTTTTTCATGAATATATTCTTTTTTTTCCCTTTCCAACACTTAATGTTCTTCTCAGATCAAATATTTTTTATCAAACATGTCTCAACTCTGAATTGCTGGATTAACCATATTTTAATCTGCCTGGCTGATAAAGGACTGCTAATTATGCTAAGCATCTACTGGGAAACAGACACTTTTCAATCACATTAGAGATCTGAAAATCATTCCCATCACCTTGTACACTTGGGACAAGTTTTTTCTCTTGGCTTGTATTAGATTCTTATGGCAATGTGACTATTCTGGTAGTGGAGAGACTGCAGAAGTGTCTTGTGTGAGAAAAGACTGGGAGCTATCCCCATGTCAAAGTCAGTTTCAGCCAGCTACAAAATAGACATGCTGCTGCCCAAAGTAGAACCTATCAGCAACTCTGGTGGTATCACTGTGATAACTAATTTAAGAAAGGGTTAAAGAGGTTGTACAGCAACTGAGAGGAGTAAGAATGGGAGCAAAAGGGATGCTCCAGATGCTGGAGCAGGGAGCCCCTGGAAGCCCATGGAGAAGACCATACTGGAGCTGATATCCCCACTGTGGGACTGTGGAAGACACCAGAATTGGTGGATGTGCTGTGCAGCCCGTGGGGAACCCATGACAGAGCAGACTTCTGACAGGAACCGTGGCCCATGCAGAGGAGTCCACACTGGAGAAGATTTTCTGGCAGGACATGTAATCCTGTGGGGAACCCATGCTGGAGCAGCCTACTCCTGAAGGAATGTACCAAGAGAAAAGGATCCATGCTGGAGCAGTTTCTTGAATAACTGCAGCCCTTGAGGACTCACATTGGAGCAGTTCATGAAGCAATGGAGAATCTTCTGTGGGAGGAACCTCACACTGGAGTAGGAGAAGGGTGTGAGCAGGAAAAACCATTGGAGGCAAAATTAATTCCCCATCCCCCTGTGCCACCTGGGTGGTAGGAGGTAGAAGTGTTAGGAATGAGGTTGAGCCTGGAAGAAGGAAGTAGGTTGGGAGAAGTATTTTTGGATTTGTTTTCATTTCTTCCTATACAACTCTATTTTTAATTTCCAAAAAATTAAATCAATTTCCCTAAAGATGAGTGTATTTTGCCTGAGACAGTAGCTAGTGAGTGATCTCCCTTTCTTTATCTTGATCTTTGATCTTCTTATTTCATCCTCCTGTCCTGCAGGAGGATGATGGGGAGCAAGAGAGTGTCTTGGTGAGCACCTGGTGGCCAGCCAAGGTCAGCCCACCACATTGCAGGATGGTATATAAAGTGTATGTAGCACAGTGTAATAGAAAACATACTTTGGCATTTTTTAAGTAATAGTAACATTAGAGAAATTAAAATTTTGTTATAGGTTAATATGGCTGACTTGTCTACTTTCATTAGCTTTTTTTTAAACTGCATTTAAGAGCTGCAATTCAGTATCTTCCCTAGGCTTTCTGCAAGTAGTGAGTTCATTTTGTGCTACCTTGGAAAATGTGACAGCGGTATGAAAAGTTTTATGTAACTTGTCTGTCCTTCTGTTCTAGCTCCCATCTTTGATGCTCCCCAAGTTCTTGAGTTATGAGTTGTTTCCCTTCATCTCATTGCAATAGGGTCATTTTGCAGAACATGGGTGGCTGTTCAAGGGCCCTTCACCTGGAGCTTCATGTGGTTTTTGTGGGATAGGGGCAAATGACCTCTGCATGAGAGATTGGTGTCACAGATTTCTTAGAAGTTTCAAGACTTTGGGATGGCCTGTGGGACCAAGCACACATTGTTATGTTCAGCAAGAAGCCCCTGGGGATCTCTGGAGTTTGCAGCAGGGCTTGCAGTGTTAAGGAAATCCAATCTTGGGCTCCTCAGGAGCAGCTCCATAGCAGTGAAGTTGCCTGTGAATACATCCCACTGATTTCTAAGTGCCAAAGAGGAGGATGTTTTACCACGAATATCATAGCTTGTTGCAGTTTTCTAATTATTAAAAATGGAATTCTTTTCAATTTAATGGTGTTTTGCAATATGCAGATTTCAGGACAAATCCATAAACTCAATTTACAAGAAGGCCTAGATTACAAAACTCATGAATCAGTGCCTACATTTGCAGTGGGCAGTATGGCAAAAGCTTAAAATCCTGAAAGCATAACTCAATACTCCTAAGTGCATTCAGAGCTGCTAAATATTTTAAACAGCAAGTGGCTAACTAGAATGAGAATAGAAATGTGAAATCATCCAGATAAGACTTACAGAGTGAATACACTAGAATTAAGTGTTGGAGAAGATAGGCTCTAAATTCAGTGAAGTTAATACAATTCTATTTCATGTATAAAGAGTAAAATACTCAAAGCAAATGCTACTTGTACTCTATGAGGCATAGTGTTACCACTCCTCTTTGAGGGATTAGAGTCTTGAAAGCCTACTCTGAATTTTACAGCTCACATACGTTTTCAAATTAGAAACATACAAGTGCAGTCTCTTTTGAGTCAGGGACAACATGATACTCAGTGTGTTAATGTATTAATACATCACTCAGTGCCAGTAGTACTTCAGAAGCACAAAATAATATTGTGCAGAACTCCATATGCTGAGGCAATTCAGGCACCTTTAACAATGCACAAAACACTCCTTAGAAATGTAGTGCAGAAAATTAGTTGTACTTTAGAGGGTGTCAGGATGTTATAGCTATGCACTGTCTTTTCTCAGGTCAGCCAGCAAACAGAGCACATAGTTTGAAAATTTAAATGTGTTAAAATAAGAAAAAAACCAAAGTTGTCAGAAGCACCACTGGAATAATTTAATTTTAATGTGCAAATTTTAAATGGAAAATTGTGTCTTTAAGATATGGGGGAAGGGCCAATGTATTTTGTAAAATTAATGAAAAATGGTTACTATTTTTTATTGAAGAAATATTCAGTATATACCATACTGTTAGCTAATGGAAAAGTTTGAGCTCTACAGAGCTTATGGGTTGCTATTGCCTGTGACATGTACATTCCTGATGTTCCATAGGATTTCTCCTTCTGTCAGAGAGCTTGGCCTCCCCCCATGGGAGAGTTAAGGACTAGCATTCCTCCTTAAGGATAGAAAGCAGAAATAAAAACTGACTGACTGAAGCTGATGTGCTTACTAATTCAGTCTTCAAATGTGGGCTTTTATGAAGACATGACTTCTTGCAGAACAAATAAAATCTCTTCTGTGAAGGGTGGTGATTATTTCTCTTTCACTTCAGAGAAAGACTTTAGTAGCTCAAAAGCTCACAAAAAGCAGTAATAATCACGCTTCATAGATGAGATATCCTGTAGGTATAAAATGCACAGTTGTCACCTCTCTGAGCCTTCAGTTGAGGAGTTGACAAACAAAGAGAAAGTCTAAGATTCCCCATCCACTTAGAGACATCCTTACCCCTTTAAATCCTCTTTTCCCCTCTTATTTTCTCTTGTATCCTTTAAAGTGCAGATCAGCAGGAGGAGATTTCTCTGTTGTAGGAAAATGTGGGAGATTACCTCCATGGAACCTCGTGTGGACCAACAGAGCTTCTAAAAATGTCAGCTGAAGGTCCTTTTCTCCCTGTACAAAGTCTGTTTTTCTTTGGTTTCTGTGGCAAGCATGCCACATTGGTATGTCAGCATTAAGAATATGTCAGTCAGGATGAAACAATTTCTCTAACAAAACACAGTCTCACATGAAAATTCAAATTCTTTTGATAGCAAATATGGGCAGTAGTAGAAATAACCTTGCAAGAACCAGTATAAAGGCAGGTTGGGGAATGAATAGACTGAGAGCAGCTCTGCCAAGAAGGATTTGGGGGTGCTGGTCAAAGGGAGGCTGAACATGACCTGGCAATGCCCTTGCAGCCCAAAAAAACACTTGTACCCTGAGCTGCATCCAAACCAGCAGGGCCAGCAGGGCGAGGGAGAGGATTCTGCCCTCTACTCAGCTCTGGTGGGAGCCCACCCACAGTGCTGCATCCACCTCTGAGGTGCTCAGCACATCAGGGAGGACAGGGACTGTCACTGCCTGAGGGGTCTCCTGAGTTTGAGATCCCCTCAAGATGACATATAGGTGGTTTGAAATTCCGGTTTTCCCAGATGGCCGCTGAAGAAGATTGAGAAGGCTGTTCTCGGAGGTTTTCAAGGTTGTTTATTGTTCCTTATCTAAGAAACTCTAGCTAACAGGCGTCTGTTCAGCTTGAAATCCAGGGCAGAATGCCTCCCCTCTGGGCAGGACTTATCTTTTATACTCTAAACTTTGTACCTAATATTTACAATTATTTTCCAATACACGACAATTTTATTACACTGTCCAACTCTGTCCCAGTCCAATCCAAGAATGCCAGCTTGGCATTCAACATGGATGGCATGAAGAAGAAGAAGGAAGAGACATACCACGCCCTAAATCCTCCATGTTAGCTAAGAATCCCCTAATATAAACATTCCTAGAAATCCACTTTTTCTACCTTCTAACAATCTAATTTATACTCTGCTTATTTTTGTGGCTTATATTTCTTCAGGGATTTCAGTCGAGCCCCCAGGACCCCTGGGTACCATGCCAGGGCCTCTGACACCCCTGCCAGGGGGTCTCCAGGGATTTAGGGAAGCCAGGGGAACACCCTGGGCTCCCACAAGGGACCTGTTGGAGCAAGGCCAAGGGAGGACCACAAAGGTGATTAGGGGGATGGTACACTTCTCCTGCAAGGAGGGGGAAATTGGAGCCTTGTATTTCCTGAATTTAAATAAATAATAGTTTAAAAAAATCTTATAAATTTATTATAAGGAGGTTTTCATATTTTATAATTGCAAGTTTGTGTGACAATACAATTTATCAACAATGTAATTAGTTTTCTCTTTTTCCATTAATTAAAAGCTACTTTTGACCCTGAACTTAGATTAAACATGGTGTGTAAATGAAAACCTATGAATTTTTAATCTCCAAATTCTTGGGCTGCTGTGCTTTAACCTTGATTCAAGACATTTAACATTGGGGAATATTTTTTAAAACTTTTTTTATTAGCATATAAACATTTATCTCTCCTTAAAAATGATCTTGTGACGATTAGTATATATTTGTAGGGTACTTTGGAGATTTTCAGCACCAAGCACTAATTAAGTGCTATTATTTCTATGCCTACTCTAATTTGAGTTTCCCCATTTTCTAAGCCTTTGAGGGAAGTAAATAAAATCAGAGGCTTTCTAAGGACAACCTTGAGGAAAGACCTTAGGCAAGTTATGAAGACTGCATGTTTTTAACAGCTACATAACTCATCCCCTAAATTCTCTCTATTCATGGCCGCTGCTATCTCTTTTCTCCATGATGAGACTGATGTAATTAAGGTGGAAGAGATTAGTAGTTCTGCATATTATTTGAATTGCTTCACTTTTCAACAGTTTTTGTGGGTTTTTGATGTTCTTGATTCAACTTTGAGAATTAAATTCAAAGCTGGTAAAATCTCAGAATTCTGCACAAAAAAAATGCATGCTTTAATTTCAAAATATAATCTTTCCTCAAAGAAATTTTTAATAATAAGAAATATCTTCTGAGAAATTTTGGATTTAACAGCAATTCGATTTGTTTTATTTTGAGTTGCATAACTGATTATATTTTCGCTAATTCTTAACTAGTCTGTGACAGTATTTCATAAGACATACAATTGTAAATGACTACTAGTACATCACAGTATGTTTAATAATTTAAACTATCTTTTATATAAATAAAAAAGAAATAAACATACCCGCTACTTACTTTGAAATAAATAATCTTATTTTCTCCATTATATTAATTTCTGTTTGTATTGAAAATTTGGACAGAAATTAAAAGAAAACAATAGGGAAGTAAGTACAGCTGTCATAGTTTCTTTTATATTATCTTCCAATGACTTTTCTATGTCAATAGAAATAGCCTAAATTAATTTCCACCATCCTACACCAAAGCTAAGACTATCAGCAGCTCTGATAATTCTGTTCCTTCCAGTAACATACTACTCTGGGGAAGGAAGAAGCCTCTGGTTATATTATTGCAAAGTTAAATAAGCTTCCATCCATGGAAGATATAAAGTTTTCATAAGTATAGCTTCATCTCTTACAATATGTATAAAATGAGACCTGAGGAGGTTTTTGTAAAGCAAGAAGAAAACCAATGGATCTTGAGGAAAGATGGTTACCAGAGCAACCTACAAAACATTGCTTTACACTATCAAGCAAGCGTATAGCTTGCACTGCTACTGATAATTGTCTTTACTTATAACCCAGAGGTTATTTTTTGTGGAAATCTTGTAATGTGTTCTGGCATCTTGAAAAATAGGTAACTTCAAAACCGCTACCAACACCCAAGGAAGGGAATGTGATTCTAAATGATTCAGTGTGTGACTTCTGAACTAGGAAATCTTTTCTTAGAGAGAATTTAAGATTTTAGACATTTTATATCATGAAAGATCAGCAAATGGAGGGAGAGACCATATACCTCTTTGAAATAAAAAAAATATGCCTTTATTATTTGAAGGTTAGGTTCCTCAATGCTTGTATGATAGTTGAGTAGACTGGACCTTTATATTTTCTATTTCCTCTTCTCAGCTCAAATACAGTCTTAGAAAGTACCTCAAGTACTTATTGTCCAAAGTCTTGACAAAGAACTGACCAGACCTAAAGCAGTGAACACCTCTGTGTGGGCCTTACTCATTGGAACAGAAATGCTGATTTAGGTAACAATCAGATCAAACTGTAGTATGCTGCCATGAATCTTGTCTTCTTAGCAGCATGCAAATCAGTACAGTTTGAGATCTATAACAACTCAGGTTTACAGTCATGTTTATTCTAACTTCACCAGTCTCCAACCAGCTGCTGAAGAAAAATATGCATGAAATCTTGATCTCTAGTAAGATATAATTTAGGCAGGTGCTGTTAATAGTCAGGCAGAACAGGAGATAGATGCTGTCATTTCTGAGAGCACTACTATAACATGTCCATTTTAATATCACACTTATTATTCTAGTTTTATCATATCTGACCTATGTGTTGTCCTTTTGGAAAGAACTCTTCTTCTGCTTGTCCTGCATCTGCTTGTGCATTCAGTGGGGGCAATTCGTCCCTTTGTTTGGCTAGCTGTTTTTGGCCTCAGTCAGAGACATCATCTAAGTTAAATGGACATCTGGCAACTTTACTCCTCTTCAAATTTATCTCAAAGGAAACTCATTAAGCAGGTGCACACAAAGCCACTGACAATTTATTGACCAATGGAAAAAAAGAGGTCAGCCTAGACTGAGCACCCTTCTGAGCAAGAGCATTACATGCCTTATAAAACAGAAAATTGACAATCAGAGAACAGTGTCTGAAACCAGACACATATTTCTAGATGTGCTGTTTCTTTTTTTTAAGCTACAGAGATTAGCATGTCAGAAATAGAAACCAAAGACAAAGATGTACGAGTACTGACTTTCCCATTTATACTTTTGTACTCTGCTACAAAATGCATTGGTCTAAAAAAAGTTTTAAAAAGGAAGTAATCTAAATGAGGCCTCTCCAGTTACAGTTTATAAATTTCAGGCATGCAATCTGCCTATAGGCCAGAATGTGTCCAGTTATTTATGAAATATGAGTAAGAATAGGATACCTGAATTTAAACAAAACTGTTTTAGAACTGTTAAAATGCAGATAGCAGACTGATCATAGAAGGGAGGGTTTTAGGTGAAGACATTAGCTCATGACACATAGTGGTTTTGGTGTGTGACTCAAAATTTAATAGTAATAATGCAGCAATAATTTCTTAAGTATGTTAGATCAGATCCTGTTGACTGTTTTTAAATTCTAAGACATTCAGACTGCAATTCATACACTCAGCTATTTGATTCATATAATGAAGAAAATAAAATCTTCTTGTGGTAGGCATACGTTGACACAGAGGAAATAAAGTAATCATTGTAATGCTCTTCTAGGATGATATAGAGACATCTACTATCAAAATCCTGCCTAATATTGCTCTCAGCTCTGTGTCTATAACAAATATTTTGAAAATTCTGAGTTGATGAGAACATTTGGAGCTGCGATTCATTCCTAAACACCAAGTATTCAAATTTTTGAACAAATGTCTCCAGATGAGCTAAAGAGAGCAGAATGTTACATAAAACTTCATTTAGAGTATAAAAGTATGACCTACCATAGGAAAATATATGTGTTGGACTCTGAATGATTGGAGCATATCATAGAATCATAGATTGTTAAGGGGTTGGAATAGCCTTAAAAATCATCTCATCTTTCTGTTTAGAGATAAATGTCATTGGCCCAGGAATACTTTCTCCTAGATGTAAGGAAACAAAAATTATTAATAGGAAACTGATTGTATCATTAAGAAGACATTTATTCCTTTCAGTTATCAGCTCAAAATAAGACTATGAGGAGCAAAATAGGTAAGGATAGTAAGAGTGTCCCTGTGGATACTTTTACAGAGAAGGACTGAATGACATTCTCTCAAGTCAGTGCACACCTAAATTAGTCAGGACTTGATCTTAGTTCAAGTAGTCCCAAGATAAATTTCTTATATTTCTGTATGTACACACAAATGTCTCTATTGCTGCTATTGACACCTTTGCTACTAAATCCAAAGGAGAAAGGGAGCACGTAAGTTTAATACTCCATAAATGCACCAGGTATTCACGAGACACCCCAGGACCAAATGCTCTTCATGTGGCTCTCACTAGGCTGCACCAGGGGGAGTTATCCCTAAGCAAAGACAGCATGAGCTCCTCTGTTCCTTTTATGGGCCTAGAGGACAGAGCATGACCTTCTGGAAACTATCCATTCAGCAGTGTAGTAGTCCAGCACATGTGTGGTATTCAGGCTCAGAAACAAATTAAAGGGAAAGTCAAATATCTTTAGGAATACAACATGATTGTTTTTTTGAACACCTTGTAGACTGGGGCTTAATAAAAGAGACAATTGGAAATCTTTAGAAATGCAATAACTAAAATTAATTTTAATGTACATATAAGGTCCAGACATCCAAACCTCAGCTAATCAGCCTGGACTTCCTTCAAAGACAATGGAGAAAAAAGGGACACTTGTGGATAATGTGTTACAGTTTGTTCTAATATCTCTTTAAAATGAAATAAATCCCACTTTAGAAGTGTTAATTGTCTCTATTGACTGTAACTCAGAAGTCTACTATATGTATCTAGATAGTGAAAACACAGAATGTGTGAGTAGCCTCTGGGAATAGACATGGAGAATGAATTTTCTCAGACGATAACTTGCTAGATCATTTTTCTAGATTCCTGTTGAACTATGATCCTGAAAACCAATCTTCCCCTGGAGATTTTAATGAGTGATGGCATAAGTGGAGTGTCTGATGATGATCTTATTACCTGTACCACACTTGTACTTCCTGTAATTTGCACAAGTTCAGTTGCCTTTTCATTTTGTCTCTACAGCAGACAAAAAATTTTGGAAAATTTGTCTGGAACATATCTGAAGCTTTTTTGTGGGGACTCTTTTAGGGAACTTACACCTAAAAATTCCTCAGAAATTTTCTGAAAGAGTGCATAACTGAAACTAAAATCTGATCATTTCAGAATGACCGTAAATCACTGAAAACTACCTTAATCTCTATCCATGCTGTTATTTTAAAGGTATCTAGAACAACTGTACAGATAAAACATAGAACATTATGGACTTCTTGGGACTAAATTGTTATGTTACTACTTTGCTTTTTTGAGTGCCTTAGAGTCTCTTCTCAGCTGTGCAGTGCTTGTGTCTCGGTTTTTTCACACATCAAGATAGCTGATTCCATGATACTTCCAGGATCTTATATAAGTATCTTCATGCTTTTATGATTTTTCAAGTAGCTACTAATTTTTTATTCATCTTTATACTATTTTATTTGACATGCAAATATTTTCTTTAAATAAAATAATTATATTTCACTGCTCATTGTTCATAGTGAAGTCTATTTATTTTTATTTATTGTTTTTCACATCATAAACAACTCTTTTATTATGAACTTCTAAGGACTTATAGAGCTTTAAAGAGTTGAATGTATTGTTTGCCACATTTTAAATTCTCTTATTTTTTTCTGTAATTAGCTGATTTATATTTATTTGGTTTTGCTAGTTTATATATATTCATTGCTGATTTTCAATAAAAATCAATAAACTTATATAAAGCACGACTTCATTTGAAATATTGTGGAGTCAGAAATACATCTCTACTGGGAAAAATGGTCTAATGGAAGGGCTAGTTAATGAGTCCTAACACAGTTTCTGGAATGGAGTATTTCTGATGGACTTTGTGCATTTCCATAAGGCTCAGAGTATATCTACAATGAGAAAGGCTGCCTGCAATGTATTATAGGCAGAGAATTTGGCAATCAGTCTTGTGTCTTGGTAGCAGTACAGTTACATTCTTCAGAGCCTACAGGGGACTACAAAAGCCACTGAGAAGACAACTAAATTAGCTTAAGTATCAACCATGACACTGCTATAGCTATAGCAAAGTCATAGGAAATAGACATTGTGCTCTTCATAAAAGGTCATACATAAAAACAAAACATGTAAAGTATTATGTGGTAGATTATAGAAAACTTAATTTAGTGAGAAATAGTAGACTTATGATGCTAATCAGTTCATGTCATAGAGTAAGATTGACCATCTAAATTCTGCATATGATTTATTGTCATATTAATTCATTAGGAAGAAAAAATGGTATCTGAAAACAGAACAACCACAGGCTGGTAATGTTGCAATTAAATATCATTGTTATTAGATTTCCATGTTTTTTTATTTCCAGTCTTCTAACCAATATTCTATCTTTTTTTTTTCTGAGGAAACATCTTAGTTTCACAGTAAGCTGCCTCTGTTAAGAGAGACAGGTTGAGGCAGGGTGAGACTGTCAAACCCATGTTGTGTTATCTGCATGGAAGTAGAAAATCCAAGCAAAGTAGCGTGTGATGATATCCTGGATTGACTTGCACACGTATCTACTGAATTAAAGGAGCTGAAAAATATTTCCTGTTAAGGTGCAAAGAAGCAACTTGGGAGCTTAAATTCCCCATGGTGTGCTTGTTTCTGTGAAGGCATGTCCCATACTAGATGAAAACCCTTCCTTGTTTTTCTCCAGGGAGCAGGTGGCTGAGAGACAATTGTGGATCTGGATGTACTTCCAATGACTAGCTCAGTCTCTCCTTTTTTCTTGTCTTGTTCTCTTCAATTCTGGTTCAGTTTTCTTCTAATTGCCAAATTCATCTTACCTGTTTTTTCACTCACTGAAAGATTATATGCTTGCTGCAGGGGATTTTTATATTGTTGGGATTGAAAAATGCATGATTTACTTGGCACATATAATAGAGAAGCAGTTTCATAAAGCCTGATGAGAGAAGCTGGTTTTTGCTTCCATACCCCGTTGTATTAAGAGAAAGATGCACAGAGGTAATTTTAAGGCATTTGGCACATCAGCACATGGCAGGGCAAAATAAAAGAATTTCTGCAGCTTCCAGTTCTTTACATCTACTTCCATATGCATTCCTGATTTGACATTCTGCTGAAACAGAGCTCTCCAGAATTCTCCAGAGCATGAAATGTTAGGACTTTCACCTGGTCCTTTGTTAGGGACATGCTGATTTGTGTGTCAGATTACACACAGGGTAATCAGTGGGATAGTGTGACCTGCTATTTCTCAGACTTATAAAGTGATTGATCGCTAAAAATGTGAGTATATAGAAGTCTCTATAAGGAATTGTTCGAAGAAATTCTGATATTTTACATATTTTTATATATCACCATACCATATTATTTCTTCACAGCAACTCCATTTACACCTCATTAAAATTCTACTTCAATGACATGTTTTTAAAATGCTCAGCTTTTTAAAAAGACCAGGTTAACTTGCATGTTGTCTAGCAAGGCATATGTGAGACATTTATAAACTATTCCCTCAATTTGCATTTAACATTAATTCAATTAATCAATGATGCACCTCAAGCATGCATATTACGGACACAAAAGGATGTCAGACAGACAAATAGGCATCAAGCAGATACAGTGAGCTTAAATGTCTATCTTAAAACTATGTTGTAAATTTTTGGTACACTACTAATGGTGTCCTTATTTCAAAAAAATGTATTTTTTAAAAGCATTTTCACAGTAAGATGAATAGAACATAAACAATTTGTTTATATAGGACCAGAAACCAAAGTTCTTGCATTTGCATTTACCAATTCATTGATGTTTTCAAACAAAACTCATAGTCTACTTTTTGCAATTCCTGTTTCATGGATTTTGGGTGTTTTCTTATTAAGAGAGCAAACAGAAACCTTATAATTACTTGGTGGGGAATTCTATTCAAGTTCTCTGTATTAGACAATACACATTTCACTAGTTAAATTATTTCTCCCTATATTTTTGTCCATTCAATTCTGAGCCAGTCTAAAGCACGACCAGAGAAAATTTTAAACCAAAAAATTTCTTAAGAAAACATTTGGGAAATGATGTGATAAAGGGAAAAGATAAAATATTTTGGTATTATTGTAGCTGCATCTTTTTTCTCATATAACCATTACACCAATAATGGTACATGTAGGAGGATGCATGAATTTGGTACACAAATGTTTAGACAAGAACAAAAGATGTGGGAAAATTGCTGCTCATAATGTTAAAATAATAATGTTGAAATGAAAGGATAGTTGGGGGCAGTCAAAATATCAGTCTCATTTCTTGTTCATCACTGTGAATCAGTTTGTTTAGAAATGATTTGTGTGATGTGAAAAGGTAAATGTAGGATTTTCTGTGTCCAGGAATAAGAGCTATGGTAGCACCAAGCAAAACCAAATCATAACTAATAAAATACCTGTATGACAAAGTATTGTGGAGATTATCATAAAGAAGAAAAATATGAAACTTGGAAAATAAAATAGCTCTGTTTTTGGGCATGATAAACAAATTCTAAATGGATAACCAGAATGAGATATTTAAAGGGAATTCAGGAGGAACTGAAGAAAGTAAAGCTGTGACAATGAAAAAATCTGCAAGTTCCCAAATGCAAACACTGAAACTGTAAACATGGCTTCTCTCAGGGAGAAATCCTGAAAAGAAAATGCAAGAATATCCTGCAGATTCCCAAATAAAGACCAGAAGAATGACAAAATATATGTGAGTAGAGGGATATGAGTGAAGAATCATACACAAAAGCCTTAGATAATCAAATCAACTCTGGCTTTCAAATGTTGATAAAAGATAATAATATTTTCTATTTCACCATTTCTGTGCTACAGTTGTATAAGCACTTTAAGAAAATGAAGAGCAAAGAGAAGAAAACAAAATGTTCTTCCAACTTTCCAGTTTAATGAAATCTGGTACTGAAAGGCACTTAGTGCAGAAATTTAAAAAAAAATCTATACGTAAATAGACACACTCTCACTTTTTGTTCACAGAATACTATGAACAAATGACGTGCTCATAGAGATCAATGAATTCTGCAATCTGCCATCTCTGTATCCTACAAATATCTTGATGACATGGTGTTGTGCCTGCAGGAATCTCATATATAAGATACCACTTTCTTACCTGAAAGCAGGGAATGGTATACATGCATGGTATGAATGAATATTAATTTATTCAAGAATTAAAGAAAGCAAACTGCATTTAAAATTCTACCATATTCAGATCACACTTCACATGAATAGTTTCTTATCACTAAGTGTTCAATATGAGACTGATCTACTAAGGCAAAATCTCAGATGTATTTCATAGAATCAGAGAATATTTTGGGTTGGAAGGTATCTTAAAGATCACATAGTTCCAACATCCCTGCCATGGACAGGGACACCTCCCACTAAACCAGGTTGCTTAGGGCCCCATCCAACCTGGTTTTGAAGAGTTCCAGGGATAGGGCATCTACAGCTTCTTAGGGTAACACATTCCAATGTCTCACCATCTTCACAGTAAAGAATTTCTTACTTATTTGTTATCTAAACCTGCTATCTTTCAGTTTAAAGTTATTTTTTCCCCTTGTCCTCTCACTACATGCCCTTCTGAAAGGGCCCTTCCCTCTCCAGGTTTGTTGTACTTTTCAGGTACTGGCAGGCTGCTATTTAGCACCATGTTCTTATTGTCATAGTCTTTCATTCTGATAGCAAGAATTGAGTTTGATGAAGTCTTATGGTAGATACATGTAATAGAATGCTTAAAAGGGAAAATTTAGAAACATTAGTGATTCTTCAAGCAATATTTTAAATTTTAGAATTACTTTGACACTTTTCTTGAAGTATTTCTTAATATCAAAGTGACTATGAATGAACTAAAGTAGAAACAAAGAACACTAGAACAGAAGCCCATTTAAAGATATGAGTACAAGTGTTATCTTTACTTTTTGATGCACATACAAAGTCTACTTCTGTCCAAAGATTTTGTGCTGGGTCTTCTGACACTGGAATGCCAGGGATAATTTATTTTTTATGCTAGTGGTATTTATACATTTTGGTTTAAAGGAATTAATCCAATTATTATAATAAATAGTATTTGAAAACAAAATGTATTCAACAGTAAATCCAGCCTTCATAAGATCTTGATGGCCTTTATCTTTACACACAGAGGTTAAAAATTTTGAATATCCTACTTCTTGAGGCCATTGCTTTTTTGTATTGTTTCTGTGTATAGGATCAATATAAGCCCAACTCATCCACTTAGTTATGTGTGAGCCAAGTCCTTTCACAGTTAATGTAAATCTAGCCATGTGGTCAAAAAGGTTTTCATTTCACCCTGAGGTAGACAGTGAAAGGTAGAATGGTTGCATTGCTCTTTAGCCAGTTTTTCTGAGCAAAGCTGCATTAGAAAACAACAACGAGGGACTTCAAAAGTATAATGGTATTTAGTTCAATTAGTTTATAGTCAGTAATTGATTGCTCCTTGACTGGCAAATCTGCTTTAGGTTGTTTGCCCGTTACATACAGCAAGCAACCATTGTAGGTACTACAAATTTTCAAAATTCAGTCGCTTTTTCGTGTTTCTTTGTTGTGTCTCCCTCCTCTGGACTGTGTAGCAGAGCTGGAGTTTTCAGATATTTCTCGGATAAGAAAGTTATATTGCTGCAAGTCACTTGACTCGGCAATTGCCCCAAGTTTCTGTCTTTAGTGAGTTTGTAATTGTTGTCAAAGAAATTACAGAGGATGTGAAAATTCTTTTGATGTTTTCTTTCTAGTATGCAGAAAGGAGTTACTGGTCAGATTTTTTATGGCCTGGATGGCCTTCTTGTTCTTCTCATGGTTGTGACAGAAATCCTCATTAGCAGGATAGCCTTTCGTTTAAGTTACTTGGTCTTTTTATAGTCTAGTGCAGTGGTCAGAATACGCATGGAGAATGCAGGAGATCAGAGTTTTTATTCTGCTAAGGAAATTAAAATTCCTCGTATTTCCTGGTGGATCAGGTAGTCAGTAGCGTACAGGTTTTTTGGGATGTTCAATATTAGAAGCACTTAATATTGTTCCAGCTGAATCTTTACAGAGAGGAACTCAAGAATAATTCAGAGATAAGAAGCACAAAGATAAATAATATTTTGTTGACAGAGTTACTAAGTATCCACATGAAAAGGGGAATAAAGCTTCACTGCCTGATCCTAGGATTGTTCACATGTTTAGTTTGTGCAAATTACTAGAGCAGGGACAAGCACTCAAAATGAATCTGTAAGTAGTAGATTACTGCACTATATATCCTTCTGTTTGCCTAATGTTTTCTTCCTCTGTTGATCCAGACATGTAATAGATTTTTAGAAAGAAAAGTCTTCACATTTTGGCATATTCAAGAAGAAGTATTTGTTGGTTTTTTTGGTTTGTTTTTTGTTTGTTTGTTTGCTTTTTGGTTTTTTTTTCCCTTGGCCACTATTAAAATGCTTAGGCTAGACTGAGTTTAAGAAAAAATATATTCTGGTTCTAAGTACACAGAAGTCATTAAGGAAAAAAATAACATGAAATAATTAGTATTAGTTTTTTTGGTACGAATGACTTTAATGTCACATTCTGACAATGAGAGGATAATTGTGAGCCCATCACACCTACATGGCTAGAACTATTCAAGCAGGAAACACAATGTATCACAGTGGTTCTGTGGCTTTATTTCAGTGTCATGGGTTGGATTTATTGCAGTAATCGGCACAAGAATATTTTTTGTTAAATTACTTAAAGTTCTCCTTTTATTGTATGAAGAAATTTTTTCAATGAAAAAAACAGTCCTTGTCTTAGGCAACACCATGCTGTAGTTTGTTCTGGCCAGTTAGGGAATTGTAATCATAATTTGCTTACTTAAACATGAGTCAGAATGTTGATAAGGACTTCCAGAGTAGGACAGATCCTGTTGGTCCTGACAAGTCTGCTTCTCAGTACTTATTTTTGTGGAAATACCCTAGGAAATAGAATGGGTCAAGAAAACAAAGCAAACAAACAAAAATTCCAACACATTTTTGACTTAAAATCTAGCCTTGGCAAAACAAAACAAAAGGACATTTTTTGAGAAATTTTACTGAAAGACAAGAGTGATTTGGGGTCACAGCCTGGGGCTGGCAGCTTGCCCTTGGGTAATGTGGTTGATGAAGTCTCTGCTGTGTGAGGGCTAGAGACCAGTTCTGTAGAGCATCTGGATTCTCCCAGGTATGACATGGCACAAAGTGTGTCTCAGGCCCCTCTTTGTGACAATTAATGGGTTCAGGTCTTCACAGAGTTTTCTAATTAAAGAAATCATGTAGAGTTTGCGATCTCTTTTTTTTTTTTTTTTTAAGAGACTGAATATCTTTTACAGAAACTATCTCTACACTTGAAATCAAAGTTATAATTTGCTTGGTGGTTCATTTTTTTCTTTTCCTTTTAAGTTTTAGGTTTCTGTTTCCATTGCAATGAGACATTAAAGTTTTCTTACAATGTTAGAAATTTCCACATGTAGAAATTTTGACCATTTCTCCAGGGAAGGACAGCATTATCTTTGCAGATTGAATTGACAGAGATACCAAAACAGTGATTCAAGTTAAATCACAGAAGATAGAGTTTATCCATTTGAAGAGAATGTAAAAATATAATGAGATCTGAAATGTAGCTTTTAAATACTTTTGTAAATTTAAAAACATATCAGGATCAGAAAAATTTTAATTGGAAACAAAACCAGGAGACAAACTTGTAATACTTTAGTAGAAGAGAAAAACTGAAAGCAGAAAGAACAAGTAATAACGTAAAATTCTCAGACAATAGGGGAACAAATTAATAGGCACACACTATTAATTTTATGTATACCTTATGGACACAATAGAAAAAGATAAATGTAAATTTCAGATAGAAAATACTGAGTAGAGAGAAAATGGAGAAAAAAAGTAATTTAGAAATTTTCATCCTATGGCTGCTGACTCTGATTTAAGCAGCAGCATATGGAAATATTATAATATTTATGATATTTAATATAATATTAAAACAGACAAAGTAATAGTGCTTTACTAAAGATGCTAAAAAATCAAAGAGACTTATTATTACTGTCCTGCAAATGAGTTACATTAAGTGTAACTCCTTACAGTGTAGGAGTTACATCTGCTTGCCTTTGATATTACTTCATCCTTTTAGCTCTATTTCTAGAAAATTATGGCAACTGAGATCAATTAAGGCCACAGCTGTTACTATGGGCCTTAACTATGCAAACCATATAACTATACAAAACAATATCTTCTTCTTGTGTTTTCAAAACAGTCTATTAAATTTCTTCTGTTTTTCAAAGTTATTTATTTTTCTTCCTGGTTAATCAATATGTAAAGGATATAATCTTCCTATTTTCTGACTCCTGTGATTGTAGCATGTGCATCTACTAAATATAATTTTTTCTTCTGGACTCCTTTCTGCAAGGGTTACCTCTCCGGTTCTCTTGCATTTTCTCAACTTTCCTGGTTCATTTTTTGGTTGGTTGTTTTTGCTGTTTTGCTTTTTTCTGACATTCAAAGTGAAGATTTTCAATTCTTCTGCAATCCTGTGTCTTTCTAAGTGTTCTAAACTCTATATTTCTAGCAGGTGTAAGAAGCTGTTGCATGACTCCCATCTACAATTTCTCGGTCATGCTTTAAATTCCAGGATCACAATTCTGGCAAATACAGGATAGGTTTTGTCATCTTAGTTCCTTGTGTATCTTTTTTTAATAGTTTTGTTCATATATAAGTTCAAATATGATGATAGTTTTTCACTTTTTTATTTTATTCCAAACTCTTTACTAATTTCTGATTACACTTCAGAATTTTTGCATTCTTTCCTATTAAATTTCTAGGAAGAATTATTGATTGTACAGATAAAAAGGGTTGTAAATATTTTATTGACTGTTTTTAACAGAAACAGTGGATTTATCAAAAAATCACCTTGAGGGTTTTTCCCTTTAAGTGACTGTCCTAATAAAAGAAAAATATTCTAAAACATTCTATTCTAACTTCTAAAAGCCAAAGTTTCATTCATCAATTTTTAATGTGAATGTTACTATATTTAAAAAATGTTAAACAAAAAACATTTCAAACTTGAAATTTTTCAAACGCCTTGATCACCTTTTCTAGTTAGCAGTGTATAGAAACTTAAGAGATCAGTTTTCAGCCCCATTTCAGGGTGGAAAAACCCTCAAATAATCAAAAATTTTTCATGGACCTGCTTTCTATGCAGAAATAGACAGCTATGGCCAAAAGTGACATATCACAGGCGAATGAAGTTCCCAGCTTTGGCTCCTTGAAGTACAGTGGGGTTTGCCAAGAAGGGAAAATATGTTAGATTTCCTTCAGAAATTGTTCCTGTACTGGTGTTCTGTGGCAGACATAAGGAGCCCAAAAGTCCAGTGCTGTGTATGGTGGAGGAGGAGAGTCCTGGAGACTAGAAGGAGATTTGAGCAACCAAGGAAAGAGCAGTGAAATGGGAACTAGAAGTGTCCAGTTTGCCAAAACCTTCTGCTGCAGTTCAGCCTGTCATTAACACATTAACAAACAAATTATTTGTTTCTAGATTAATGGAAAAAGTAACAGCAGCAGCAACAGCAGCAACAAAAATATATATAAAGGGCTTTCTGCATTGGCCATCAAAATCAGAAGTCAATTTTTTACTCCTATTAGGACATTTTGAATCATATCTATTATACATATATATTTGTTTCCATATCAGTAAGTAATATAAGATGATTTTTAAATGTACTTTCAGTCAATATTCTAATACCATAGAATTAATAGATTCGGGATTACATATATTTTTTTAAGAGAAAAGTGTTAACACAGCCTCTTCATGTTTTGTGGCACCTTTGCAAATACAAATCTTTGCATATGATCCAATGTTGTCCCATAAAGTCTAAGAAAAAATAAAAAGAAGAACAAAAGAAAAATACTGTAGACATAGAACTGTCTCAAGAGAATTATCAGGCTGTGAGAGAAAGGCATGAACTTGTAGGTAGTGTAGAACTAAATCAGGTTTTTTAGAGTCCTTCAAAGGATTGACCAGAGCTCTAGCACCACAGGGAAGTTAGCTTTTGCCTCTGGAAACAGTGATGCATAATGCACCTTCTGCTCAAAAGGCTGCAAACTAGCCCCAACACCATAAATGCAACTTACTGCTTTAACACAGCCAGCTGACTCTAGTGCCTTAAGCAGACAAAAGACAGAGGGAAGTAAAAGGGGACAGTGTGCATTCTATAACAGCACAGGGATGTTACTGCTACAAAATCAGCAAAGAGGAGTTGTGACCATGAGAGCATTTTCACCATCACTAGTGATTATATACTGGGACAGAAGACACTGAAGACAATGTCGTCACAGGAACTGTGAACTGCAATGAAAGTGGAGTTAGTTCTTTATATGTCACTAGAATGCATATCTCTAGACAAGACAGTTGAGAAAAGTATTTGTGTTGACTGTTTTTTTGCAACAAGAATGGAGTATTTTTTTAAATCTACCATTGTCTTGGTGGTACTCATTAAAAACAAAGAGCTAATTATCAGATGAGCCTATAAATACAAAATTATGCCACCTGTTATGCAGATCTTCCAAGGCAAATGCGGCAGAAAATGCTGCATATTCATTTGTCCACCGCTTCAGACTGTATTGGGTGTTATAATCTCTGTATACAGAATAGTAACCTTTATGACAGAAATAAAAGTGAGAAGGAAAGATACCCTGCACTACAGAAGTTTGGATATGTGCTAAATTCTTTTATGGAACTGCTTTGAAAGATAAGAATTTGTATCATGTGTGAATTCCATAATCCAAGAAAAGGCTTCAGACTTCATTTAAACAATTTTAATCATAGCCTCTGATAAATTGAAAGCATTTATGATCACACAGGATTATATGCTAGAAGGCAGGAAAAAAATAAACTTTTTGGAAGAAAAGGTAAATGTTCTATAGCAACTATCACAGAAAAAAATACACTTCTATAGTCTCCATCAAATCAGACTGTAGATCACAAGTTCAGGTTGTTTGTCTATGTGGACATAATTTCACTAACAGTGATCTACCACATTATAAAAAATTATCAGGGTTGTTAGACTCCACAGAATCACTGGAAGCTGTTGAGAAGACCACAGAAAATAGATTTTTCCACTTGTCTAAAAATAGTTAAATCATGGAGATTTCATGTGCTTTACTTAATGAGATGAACAGTGTGACAGTTACTTTGTAGGATTCTTCTGTGCCTCAGCCAACTTGTTTTTAAAAAACTAGAGTATATAATCTCACCTAAGGTCAAACTTTGTTAGTCTGTATCTTAAACTTGAAAGTCCCCACTTGGATTTCCAGGTGCTAGGCATTGTGGCAAGCATGATGGAAATGGTTCTTTGAACTGGAAAAAATGTTCTTTGAACTGGGTAAGTTTTCAATTCCCCAGCATCTCTGGATCATAATCACTGTCTTGAACACAACCTTCAAATGGCAACAACAGATGCACAATCATGTGATGATGACAAATGAAGGCACAATCTCTCATATGTAGACTTTTTGTGTTAGCTCCAATTTTTGTGTTAGCTCTCAATTTTAACTTAGTGAGAAGGGAACACTGTTCCAAATTTGTTAGTCAAGATACGGTAACACAAAAAAATCCTGCTAAAATGTTACTATGTAAACACCTAATCTTATCCAGAAATTGCATCTAGATAGAATATTAATAGTTGAAGGTAAAGCCATCAGTGTTACTGCTAAACAACTTTTTCTTTATTGACAGATGTTCCTTGAGGTACAATAAAGTGAAGTATAAAGGTCAGAAAAAGTACAACTTTGTAGTGGAGTTTAAAATACATCTTTTCTCCTCCTACTGTAAACACTTCACTGGCTAAATTGTATACCAAGAATAAAAATTATAAGATATATTCAATGTACAAAGTAGCCCCTGCTAAGATGATGCAATTTACTTTCCAGTTTATGAGACTACTTTTCATCCTTTGACCACTCTAATTTACATTTTCAATGCAGATTGATTGGTACTTTTCTACTTAATGTAATATATATTATCAAATAATTACAGTATGAAATGTTTGTCTTACAAACATACTCCCAGTTCATATGAACAAAAGATATGATAAAAATGGAAATATTTATTTCCAATTTTAGAGGAAGAACTAAAACAGTGGAAGGAGTAAACCCCACATTTTCACTCTGGGTTTGGAGGAGGTGGGGGGTTCCCTCAGTATTGGGAAAGGATTGAGAACAAAAACTGGCAAAATGAAAAAAAAAAAAAAAAAGAAAAAGAAAAAGATTTAAACTGAAGACTTGAGAGCTATGATCAGCCAACATTTGCACAAAATGTGCTTTGCCAGAATCTCCATTAGTGCTATTAAAGGACCAGCATCACTCTTATCTCTGGAAACTCATGGAATACTGTAACCATCATTTTGCAGCAGAATTATCAGAAGAAGTTAATGGAAGACAGATGTCTATTCAAAACTTTTTTGGTAGCTTTTATTCACACAGAAAATGAACACTGAGAAATAGATGAAAAAGTCATTTACATCAGAGTAAAAACCACGTGGAAAACGAAAAAATTTTGGCCTTGAAAGAAGATGTTACAAAGGAATGAAAAAAGAACCCTAAAAAAATCATTCATAGGAAAATTAATTAACTTTGTTTCTCTAGTGAGGATGTTAAATTCTGTGTTGTATTAACAGACAGGTTACCAGGGAATATTTGATGATGAGAAAGTGGAAAGGAAAATCATAGAAACAGAAAAATATATCCAGTTTGAAGTATCCAAATTGTTAGTCTTTGAAGGAATATAATTTTAAAAAAAGAAACTGTCACTATGGCCAGACATGAAGAGATAGAAAATTATATTAGTTCAGTTCATTAAGTTTTGCATTGGAAGAGGAAACTGGCAAAAATGCTGCAAAAGACAATATTCTCAGATAAGAAATATAAGATAAATGTATGCCAAAGAAGCTGGCCCATGCTTCAGAGCTAAACATGCTGTATGAAAAGTAATTTTTGTGGAAATCCTGATAAATTGTCTCTGGAAGGATAATTGATATTCAAATGAATTTCTGAAATAGTCTTTTTTGATTCTTGGATAATAATCATATCTTGTGTGTCTAATTTTGTAGCTACACTTCAATTAACCTTCTGCAGGACAAAAATTTGAGAAACAGGGCATAAAAAACAAAACTCAAAAAAGACTCGCCCCTAATTGCATTCTCCTAGTTATAAAGATTAGTTGTGAAGACATTTTTTCAATACTCTTCACTCTTTCTTTCTTGGTAACTGGACATGTAACCTCTCATTACTGTCTGTGCATTGGAATGATGCTAACTAATGCTTTCACCAAGAATTTCCCTCAGAGGTTTGGAATTTGCCTTACCAATATCCTAACAGTGCTGGGCAGGTTAGCACGGAAGAATTGTGTTCTCTCCTTGGCATCTTGTTCTGGAGTGGCAGTCATTGTGATAGCCAGTAAAATACAGCAGAGAGACACATTTCCAGTCATAGCCCAGAAACAGAATATCTGTAAATACACCAGTCACTGCAAACTGGAAACAGCAACACCTGACAGGTACAGCCTTGCAGAGCCATGTCTCACAGGTGACAAAAGAAGCTCTCACTAGTTGGGGCTTACTTGGCTATAGAAAATAGATTATACATTTCAAATGGAATCTCTTGTGATTTACCAGAAACAAATTAAAGCTCAGTATTTACCTATATAATGAAAAAATGCTTGCTCAAGGTAAAATTTCTCAGTGTGCATGCACTTCATACACATACACAAAGTGAACAAAGAGATTTATCTCACTGTTGATTTCCAAAAAACGTGGTAACATTGAATTTGAGATGAATGACCTATCTTTTTAGGGATAAAGAATGTTCTGATGAGTATTCAAAATACTAATTTAGAATACTCTTACTTGTTCTAGTTACACAGTATATATGCATTGCCATCAAGGGCAAACTGGTGAGCTCTAAGGGTAATATTTGGGTTTAGATTTCTTGATTCCCACTACTTAGATTGAAGCTAACCTCTTAAGAACACATAATCAGTCAACTAAATATTTAATAATTATGCTATATTCTAGAAATAGCTGCAACTTTTCAAAATCAAATATATAAAATCTATATATCTTTGTTTTATTAATTCTTGTTAGAAATTCTATTAATTATATAAATAAAGGAAAATTTAACATTCTTTATCTATATCTCACCAGGACAATGCTTACTATATGCCTAATTTTGTCAAGTAGAGCTCTGCTTCTAATATGTTATTTGGGAAAAATACACAGACACACAAACACACACACACAAATATATATATATATTTGTAGCACTTGTTCTAATGTCCAAGGAAACTGTTCTTAGTATTTTGAACAATAAATTCCTTCTCCTTTCGTTTGTGCTGTCATTCAAAACAAGATAATCAGTTTTTGAATACACTTTTTAGAAAGGTTTGGTTTGTTTTATTTTTTAAGTCCTGTTATAAAATATAGTTCTTAACTTTTGCTATAAAAGAGGCAAGGGAAAACAAGAATGATCCTCTATGATTTGCTAACAGTGAATGCCTCAGATATAAAGCACATAAAAGAGTCTCTTAAATAGTTGTAAATCAATTCTGATATGAAGATTTTATTTTCTAATGCAAAGAATACACTGAAAATACCAAAATATGCTAAGAATAGTAGAAAAAAAAAATCTGAAAAATATAACATTATTTTAATTTTCCTGTTGTGGGATCAAATCCATTGGGTTTTAGATGCAAATGCAAAGCATTTAAAAATAGTTTGCATAAAGAAGTCTATAAGAAGTAAAAATATTTATATGAATTAAAGACCTGGTATCAAGAAAGATCCAGAAAGATGCTAAGATGACAGTGGAATTGGTGTGGGACCAGACACTTGTTTGCCTTTGATTTCTATTTATTTATGGTAAAGCAGTATAAGTCCAAACCATTATTTTCCTTGTGTAGAGACAATCTAAAACCATATCCTTCTTCTAGGAAACACGTGCGGGAATTTTTTTTAAACCACTGAGTCTAAGGAATGAAACTAACATCTGTTCTGCCTTATTTAACTTTTTTTGCTCTTTTAATTACAGGCAATATTTATTTAAAGTGAAGATGTAACCTGAAGTACAATATAATTTGATTAGTTTCAGGTGTATTTTTCATATTGCTTCATTGTAAAAAGCTCTTCAATATATGGTAATGAGTTTTCTTTAAGAATGCATCGAACATTTGACAGAAATTTTTTTATACAATTAATTCAATCTGAACAGAAGAAAAAAGGAGAGCTAGAAAAAAGAAAAAAAATCTGTAAAAGTACACCAAAAATTCTATGCCATTGATATAGGAAATTATTTTAAACTTTAAACTTTCAGATTAAGCATGCCTAAATCTCAATAACCTCTTCCTGCAACAATGATTTTTTGTGATCCTATGTGGAGACAGCTACAGTTTCTAGAGATTTATTGAAATGTCATCATACTGTGATATACTGTTTTGTTATCCCTTGTCCCCTTTTTGGCTGCTTTGAAGCTGAACAGCCACTACAAACTAAGTTTTTCCTAGTTACTTTATTCAAGTGGTTTGAACATTACACTTCCTCCCTTATGATCAGCCATTTTGCTGCAAAACAAAGCCGCATATTTATTATTTTATATTACATTTATAGTTATTATTTTATATTTCATTTTAAATTATAAATTAATTATAAATTTCATTATATTTCTATTATTTTCTATAGGATATTACAGAAAAAGTTTCTATCTAATTGAATTTTTCATATCATTAAGAAGAAAAATAATTAAAGGCATGTTAATTGCAGGAAAGATATGATCTGCTTCACCTAGGTTGTTGCATTTTGTCTGTAGTAGAAAGGTAAATATGTCCAGAAGATTTACTATTCTCTGGAATTTAGATCTACTGGCATGCACTGGTCTGTGTCTGCATGATTAATTGCTTCAACTCCCCAAGAAATGACATTTGTATGCAGACTGCATACTGAGGATTAACCTTTGTCTTTACAAACTCCTATGAGTCCAGAAGATGCCTATGAGAATTCCTTTTGGTGCATTGCAAAAATCACACCAGGGACCATTCTAACAATATAAGAGCATGGGTGGTTGAGTTCCAGCATCCAGGATCACTCTTCAATTCTCTAGTTTAGAGGAACCAGTAAGTACAGCTAAAGGACAAGTTCTGCTCCCTTAGTGTAGCTGTGGGAAACTTGACTTTAATAGGATATATAATGGTTTTCTTTGTGGAAATGTGAAGGGTTTGTGTGTTCCTCAAAAGTCATCACATCAACACGGGAGGGGAGGCCAGAGCCTTGTCTCATCCTGTTTAGAGCAATGTAATGAATCTCTCAGGGCAAGCTATGGAGAAATAGTCTTGCTTTAGCAAAAGGCAAAGAAAATCAGTACAACTTTTACTGTTTACATGGTCTATCAAAGTTAATAGAGGAAGAAACTAAGGTTTAAGGTATAGCTCATCTGGTTAAACAAACATCTGCTTCTGAATAGTTATGCTAGCCTGTTTTAGCTAGCAGAAGGAGTTGTTAAAATTGGGCTCTGTATCATCCTCAAACAGACATTTAAAATAGGTTGCATGAGTCATATTCTAAAATTGTCAAAATATCCCCATTGACTATAAAGGTAGCTGAAGTTTCTGGTTCAGCAGACACATTTTAGGTAACCTGAATTCCCACCTTTCCTCCATGCTAGTTTCTTGTCTGAGCTTTCATGAAAAATAGCCTACATTTCATCTCTGTGTGCTTTTTTAAACTGTCAGAGCAGGAGAGTGTCCAGGCTTTTTGTGTTTTGTTTTTCATCCTTGTTCTGTTAATGTAAAGACCATCTACATTTAGGGTTGTGATAGAAAACTGTGTAAATCAGACTTATCATAGTCTGCTTATACAGAGCAAGAAAATTTAAAGCTATCCAATAGATTTAAACAAAATTTGAAATGACTACTTAAATTTTGCTTTATTGTAATTTTTATTCTTTAACATTTTAATCAGGAACATGTATCTTATTTTCCTGTCAAAAGATTTGCAGTTCCATTAACAAGTACTGCAGCACACAGAGCAAATATAGTTATTAAAATGTAACATGAAGATTCACAAACATAAGACAATTATAATCTAAAAACTAGAAAGAAATAAAGCAAGAATTGAAATTTTATTCAGCTTATTATATAAGCATACTTATATAATAGAATACAATAAGCTAAAATTGGCATTATTGGTTTGTTCAGTTTCACTGTACTACCTTTTAGTCTTTCAACAGATAGTTTTAGTTGTTCAAATTTTAGAGAGAGGAAAAAATATTAGACTTAAAACCCCATGTAGTTTTTCAATCTGATGCTTTTTCTGCCTTTTTTTCTCTTGGTGAAGGGTTTTTTGGGGGTTTTGGGGGGCTGGGGGTGTTGGATTTTTCTGATTTGGTTTGGTTTGGTTTCCTTTTGGTTGGTGATGATGGTAGATTCGGGGGGAGGTGGGGCTTGTGTGTGTTTCGGTTTTTATTTTTCCGGAATTTTTATCTGATGGTTTTGATGTTTTAAATGACAGTTTAAGCTAGAAACTCTGAAAGAACAAACAATTAGGCTCATGTAAATTATGGAACTTTATTTGATACAGAGCTAGGAAATGATCTTTGATACTAAGAATTGTTTATTTTCCTTAGTTTTGCTGTTTGCCTCTTACCATTCATGAGTATATGCCTTCTTAAGTATTTCTGGTTAGTTCTTATCAGCTTTAATTCAATACCAAAAGTTAGGACTTATCTTGAAGAACACAATGTTAAAAAACACCTCAATCACATGAATTCAATATAATGTACTGAAAGTGAGAAGCAATCCTCTGCCAGAAGTTTCAGATAAACATCAGAGAAATGCCCATGCCACTGTGAAAGCACTCGACTCAGACTAAAGTAGCCTGAACTCAACACTGAATTCCTCACTAGTCTCCTGGACTGTCTTGGGCCAGCATTTAACATTGCTAACTATGTCTATACTTCCTATTTCCAACGGTTTTAGATATATTCCCAAAGAAAAGTTTCCTAGATTTCCATGATGTTTTGCAACACATCCAAGCCATAATTGGAGCATCCAGAGGTCATGCAGCAGTCATGAATGGACTTTCCATAACGTACCTTAGGACCCTTACAGGTATGCTGAGAAGGATGCACAATAGGGTTCATACTATGCTGTCATGTTGAGAAGGCAGAATATTAAACTCTTGTTTCATTACAGAGCATGTGCCAATGATTTCTGTGCAGCAGGATAATCCCCTCCATACTGTGAAAGAATCATGTTCCACATAATCAAAAAAACTGTGAGCATAATGATTAATAGAACTGGAGCTTTCCCTATGCATACAGACTAATAAGCAGAGGCTGCTCACCTGCCTCAGCAACACCCCTTTTTCCCTGTTGTGGCTCTGAGAGAGCAGGTACCTCACTTTCTCTGCAAACCTTATTCCACCACCAGCATTGTGCTGAGACCTGGGCTACCCAGCCCTGCAGGCTTTCCTAACTAGGAGTAATGTCAGAATATGACAATCACATTACATTTTAAAGGGTAGTGAAGTGCAAAACTTATATGTATTTCTGAAATCCTTGGTATCTGCTCTTTTAGCATTTAACTGTAGGCCATGTGCAGTGCAGATGCAAAATGGAGAAGAGTGTAACCTTCTTTACGTGGTTATGGACATTCCCTCTGCTGCACAGCCTATGACTCTACTGCCTTCTCACACAATTGCCTCATGATTCCTATCCCCTGCATGCCCTGTCCACAAATTGAAATGCTAAAATAGCCTGATAATCACATGACTTTTATTTCCCATAGGAAACTTTCAACTTCCAATTCATGCTGACGCAGAAAATCTGGAGTATGCAAAGTGCAACTGTTAAATGTTTGTGCTGAAAGGACAAAAATGGAAAGTGCATTGGAGGGTCTTCTATGCACACATCCATGAAGAAAAACTGATTAGCTGATGACAGCTTTGACTGAGCTGACTATGAAATGGCTAAATTTAAGTTTGAGGAACTACAGAAAGACCAGCTGCAGACTGGAGATCCCAAATTTCAGATGAGCAGATTTTGACTTGAGTGGAAGTCTCCCATTCTTGGGAGCAGCTAGAGCAGGGCTCATCCCAGGGAAGGTGACGTGGGAGCCACAGGTGACCCAGTACTGCCCAGGAAATACTGAAAACAGAGCACAGTGTGAGCAGGGTCAGCAGAACAGGGATAATGATAACAAGAGATACTTTCAGTGCTCCTGTGATCATGGGAGAAGCTGATGTAGTGAGTCCAAAACAAAATGGTGGCAAAGAGAAACAACAGCTCATCAACAGCTGGACACAGGTTTACTCATAGCATAGCTTCATGTGTCCATGCTGGCAGGGGACTGGCTAGCTGAGAAGCTCTGTGGAAAGAAATTGCTCACTGAATCACCAGTGCATCTTGCAGTGATGAAGTCTAATTGAATATTGGACTGCATTATAGGCTTACAGTCAGCAGGCTGGAGGAAATTATTTTTCTTTTCTACTTACCAGTTGAGAATCTTCATCTTGAATATTGTACCACTTTCAGGCTCCCTGCTGCAAGAAGAATATTGATAAGTGGGAGAGAGTGGGTAAGGAAGTTAACCTTGAGAAAAAAATAAAGAAAAAAAAAAGCAGGATCTAATTGCTCCTTTCCAGTATCTAATGGGTGGTTATAGAGAAAGCAGTGCTGAACTATTTTCATGTAGAAATTAAATAAGCAATTGGAGCAACTAGTTGCAAAACCAGAAATTCTGATTGGAGAAAATGTCATCAAAAAACTTTTTAAACACTGCAACAGATTGTCCCAGAAGGTTGCGGAATCTGTCCTCGGAGATATTTAAAACTTGATTGATTATAGCTCTGAGCAACCTGATTTGACTTTGAATTTAACTATGCCCTGACTAACTGACTTCCAGAGGTCACTTCTAAACAGTTGCATGGTCTTGGAGCAAGGCAAATAGCTAGGAGTAGATTGATGAAACCCACATAGAGCTGTCTCACATCCAAGCCAAGTTTTAGTTAATTTATGAGTACACATAAGAAAGCTAATCCAGATATGTCATGCACATGCTGTGGGTAACTCACAACACTTGTAGGCCAATACAATCATTCCTAGCCAGGGTCTGCCATGTGCCAGCTCAGTTCTCCTACCTCTGTCACAGTCCTGCCCTGAAACATGTAGCCTGGCTTACAAACAATATCCACCATCCACCATTGCTATCATCCCCTTTAGGGTTCCTGGGATCTATCCCTTTTTCAAGGGCCAAACCAGGAGCAGATTTGGAACTATCTGCATGCTAAGAGTATCTCTTTTTTTTTTTTCTTTTTTTTTTTTTTTGCCACTTTGTAATCATTACTGAAAATCAGGTGCTGGGCCAGCTAGAACTTCCCTGGCTCCCTCAGGGAAGTTCTGGCAAAATAATGCTATTAAAGTAGGTGTCAACTGCCAACCTCATCTTCTCTTGATCTGTGTAAATACTGCAAAATTATGAAATAACTGTCTTGCCAGATTAACCTGGAAACTCTGAGGAATGCAAGACTTTGCTAACATTTCTAAAAATGAATTAATGGAAAATATATTCTCCAAGCAGATTTTATTCTGGGGTTAGTTTAGTTTAGGTATCTGTGCACACTAAAGCAACTATTTACTTTATGTACCATAGTCATGTAGGAAAAAAATAAAGCTTACCTGTTTTTCATGGGCTTCCTTGAACACCCACTCCAAAAAAGACCCTGAGAAATCAGAAACTCAAGTACTAAAAATACGTTATGAACCCTCCTTTAGGCCAGCTACAGTTTGTGAGTAAAGATTTTGCTGCACTAATTTTCGGGCTTGAGAGAGGTAGAATGGAACTTAATTTTCTTTTTGAAAGAGGATTGTGTTGAACAGCCACAGAGATGGTTTTTACTCTCCCTTGCATGTTATTCTTGCTGCCTTTTCCTGTATGGAGGTATTTAGAAATCTTCCAGGAGAATCCATCTTTAAGATAAGTTTTGTTAAGTCTTCTGTCCTGTTCAGATAGCATTATGTCCCAGAGGTTCCTGAGATATGTCTGCTGCCTAGTTTAAAAGATATGTAGAGGAAAACCCAGACACTCACTCTAGTGGTAAAATCTCTGAAGATAAGTTATGGGAGTTTGCTTGGGAAAAGATGTATTCAGCTGGGAGAAGTGCTGGAGTTGGACAGAATGTAAGTGGGCATAAAAAAAATCTATATGTGGTAAAAATAAAATTGGAAGGTTCACTCTAAATCCAGCAGCAGTGGCATGGTCTCATTTGGTCATCTGTGCCTTCAGGCATGCCTGGTTTTCATGTTTTAAGGAAAAAAACACCTTCGATTCCTTGTTTTCTCCACCCTCATTATTTACTCCTTTAATGAGTTTTTTGGGATTTTTCTCCCCACAGAAAATGCATAGGCATTTGAAATTAAATTATCCAAGAATGCAACTCTGAACTGTGCACTGGAAGAAATTCCTTCTGACTCCACTGCAGTGAACAACTTGTGCCAGAGGCATGCTATCTAATTACCATACACTTTCTCGACTAGTATTGTGGGGAGGGAAAAGGTAGTGTGCAATCAACTGAAATATGAAACAATAAAATGAAATAAACTACATGAAGTAGGAGGAAAAATGAGATGGGAGTTGTTTTTGTTAAATGTTTACTGTTCATACACTGCCTGAGGCTTAAATTCTTGACTGTTGGAGGATTTCACAGTTATATGGATACCATCAGAAGATTTTAAAGTATTGTGGTTTCCATTGCAATTCTTGTTGAAAGTGCACATTCCTTGCTTCTCAAATACTATATCTAGTTTGGTGGTTTATTATGTGTTTCCTGAAGACCATCCTTCAGCCATTCTTAGCTCTAAATCCAACCATAACTAGGCTGATTTGTCCAAAAAACAAATGTTACCAGAAACTCTCCACATTCCTTTTCACCTTTAAAGACCTTACTCTTGTCTTCTCCATAATTAACTTAGCAAAATCATTTTCAAAGCCTCTGGTTCCCAATAAAGGAATAATTGTGCTTGAAAGCTCAGAAAAATTCTGCTTCTAGTCATGATTTTGTAATTATTTCCTCAAACTCTTCTATTAATTATGAATTTATTTAGAAAACAGCCTGCTCATCAATAATTTAGCAGCAAAGAAAAAGAAAGGATCTTAATATAAAGAAGAACAAGTCTCAAAAATTCATTTAAAAAAATCATTCTTCAGTACTACAGATATAAATCCCTGTGTCCCTTTGGAAAGTTAATGCAATCATAAGTCATTAGCAGAAGGCTAAAAATTTTCCTTCTTTCACCTACTTCCTCTCGTCACATACATTTCAGCTAAAAGATTATCACATATTAACTGATACACACAGTATGCATACAAGTGAAAATAACTAAACAGACATAAAATATTTTGCAGCTCTTCACAGAAGTAGGAAATTGCTTGCAGAGTTTAATCTACATTTGATATTTGATAGGTCAGATACCTCATTTCTTACATGCAATAATGGAAAATAAGTGACTGCAGACCATTCCCACAATAGTCATTATTGAACTTTGTTGCTAATACAAGCAATTTGCATGAGAATGCCAGTATGATCTATCTTCCTGGTTGCTACAAATTCCTGAAAATTTTTAAATTTGGACTAAACTAAGACAGTTTTTCTTTTTGTGCAGATAATTTTCTAAGCTTCCTCAAGATCCTAGACAGAACTCATAATTTCAAGTATGTTACCTCACCACCTCACCCATGCAGCAGTGATGAGAGCAAATGCCCTGCATGAGGCTCAAAACTCAGTTACAAATTGCCTGGGCTAGACAATGTCTGGCAGGAAAAGTTTTTTGTTAGTTTGCAGGTTTTTTGGGATTTTTTTGTTTTGTTTTTTGACAAAACAGGAAGAACTTTGCAATTTCATTTTAATGGCAGAATAATGATATGCAATTAACTCCCAGTTATATGACCAAGCAATCCTTTCCATTATGAGGTGCTTAATATACAGACATATTAGAAGGATGTGGACAGGAAAATGTAAGTTGACATTTAAGCATAAATTACTAATCATAAGTGTTGCAGTGGATGAAGTTTTTTATTTGAGGGGTTCCCTTGTGGCTTAGTCTATGTAACTCCAAACCACCACTGCAGTTTCATTTGAAACTGTTGAAGTAAACCTCTGCCTGTTAAGAAATCAAAAGAAAAATCAAGGGGTCATGATCAGGAGTAGAATAAATAGATAAACCCCATCTGTCTGTATATCTTGCAATTAATCTGGCTAATACACATATGTGTTGGGTAGGAAGGTTGTGACATTCTATGGACCAGGCACAGCATAAGGATGGGAAATCTGTCAGCCCAAGAACTGTCAGCCTGATGAGGCAGTAGTATAAGGAAAAGAGTGATCCTTACTTCTTAGTCTGGAGCCTTCTTTCCCAACAATGAGGATGTAACTAGTCTGCATAGAACATTTTCCTCTGGATTAAAGTTTGTTTTAGAGGACGAAGCCAACCCATTCTGTACTGGTGAGTTAGGGCTGAATGACCCCATGATGGGGTGTGGCAGTATATTCACCATGGGCTGATACTACAGACAAATTAAATCTTCATTGCTACTCTCAATTTCATTCCCTCTCTCGCAGAAGAGGTGAATTTAGTACATTTGTAACAGCAGATCTGTATTTTTAATTTGACATTCATCAGTCCTGCTTTTCCAGGAGTGTTCAGGCACCTATAGTGTACTGCTAGAGGGAATTAATTTAGGAAGGATGACAGCTTAGGAAGGACAGGGGTCTGTTGAAGTTTAGTGTTTCTTGGGGATAATTATTTGCATGGGTCACCCCACCCCACTCAACTTGTTTGACATTTTAAGCAATTTTCTGAATAATTCTTTTTTGTATGAATGTGATTTATGTATGGCAATGTATGGTTATGTATGTATGGCATTTATCTAAAAGCTAATTAGTAACTCTTACTTTCTGACATTCTGAAAATGATCTTACTGTGTTAATATGCTCAGTGACTACTGTGTTATAATCACTTTCTAATCATACAGTTTCTTGAACAAAGCAATCTGGGAAAATTAGAATTCCCTCTAATGCTGATAAATCTCTATCAAAAACAGTAAGCTGTTCCTACATTCCACTCCAATTTTAAGGTATAAAAAACGTGTTTTCTAAAGCTCTTAAATGACATGTAACTGGCATGAAGTATATAACTGTAGAAAATAAAATGGAATGACTTGCAAAATATTGCCACAGCAATATTGCCACTTAAATATTTAAAAAAAAAATTAATTGTTTGCTTGACAAATTTTAATTATTAAATTCAAATCTCCGATGGAAAGCCAGGAATGGTTTTTTTTAACTTAATAATTGAATGTTTCTCTTTTATTTCATAGCAAGATAGTTCTGGCAGTAAGATAAGGCTAGAAAATTTTGTACATTCCCAACTACACTCCTTAGCTTAATGTTAGTTTTCAAAATGTTGTGGAATACCTGTACACAATATTCATTCTTTTAATAAGACTTCTCATATCAGTGGACAAACTAGGATTCAGCAGGAATCTGTTTTCCTTTTGTTTACATCATTAGTAGCACTACAAATTTAGCATATAAAGTCAGCTGGAAAACCACAATATTTTTTGGTATGCATACCTTTTTAATGAAGCCACAGAGTAGTTTTAAATTATTTGCGGAATCTACTACCATTTACTGTAGTAGTTGATAGCCTGAAACTCTCTTCTAAGCTACAGTAAGTAAATAAACTACTGTCACCACATTTCAATAACCTACAAATATGTGGTGAAAGATTAAACTTACATAAATTATTTTAGATAGTAAAAAGCTTTTCATATGTAATTTCATAACACTAACAAAGTCTAGAAATAAAGTAATTTGAAATTGTAATTTATATTAATGAGAAAACAGAAAAGAAAAATATTTATCTTCCTTACTTCAATAATAAAGGGCTATGATAAAACATCTTCTTTTATGAAAAATTCCTATTGATTTCAATAAGGGCTTGTATCTCATGACTGACTGATAGTAAGAAATGTGGATGTCATTATCTCTACATTCATTTCTGCAAAAATTAGCCACCTTTCTAGGTTTCACATCCATAAGATGAGGAAACAAACAATTTGTTTGAACAGCAGAAGAGGGTAGTGAGGCTGCAGTCTTTCTTGTCTGGAATGGAGTCAATGAGCAGAACTCCCCCAAGTAACCATCTACCACTCTGCCTGCTTCCATGTATTGCCAACAATTTCTAACCTGAAATCTTAGGACTGTTTGTAAATCTTCTTTAGAACATAAGTTCTCAGATTTCCTATGACATCAATTAGACAATGCTGGTTACTCCACCATGCAATATAACAGAAAAAAATTGACAGAAAAAGATGAAAATGTGCAGCAACCAAAGGGATAGAGCAGGAAAATTGTCTCAAAACCTCACAATATGATTAAGCTTAACTCCACACTTCCTGCTAACATGTTTATGCAGGAAAAAGATGTGATGTGATTGGTGATGCTGATCTCTTTCTTAATGCCAGAAACAGTTCCATTAGGTCAGCTGCAGCTCAATGAACTTGAGTATTGTGAGCTTTTTGTTCAAGCTAGATGCTATTGAAAATGTAAGGCAGTAACTATTCCATTTTCCAGTCTTATCTGTCTTCCTATCTCTCACAGAACATGTCCAGATTGCCTCTGTAGTGCTGCCAAGAAAGTAATGTATCCCTACACGTCACCCTCAGAATTAACAGTGCAGCAGGAATTCCTGTCCTAGAAGAGATTTGCAGTCATAATTCTATGTCTTGGCATAGTCAGAAGCATCTTCCTAACCAAGAAGTTAGGGCCAGCACTGGGACATATGTCCAAGCTACTGCAGCTCTCTGCCCTTCCCTTGGCACACAGAATTCACCTTTCTCTGAAAATTAGGTTACATTCAACTCCAAGGTTGCCCCAAATGTCTGGTGGCAATGTCACTGATTTTCAGGATGACTAAGGCTTATTCCCTAAAGGACCAGTTCCATTGAATGAGTCAGATCATGACTGAGTTTGGAAAAGAAAGGTTGTGGTCTTTTGTGGAAAGGAGAGAAAAAGATGATGATGAAAAGAGGGTTTGGGTAAAAGTGCTTCATGTCCATTAGCTCGATAGACCAAGTTGTATATGGCATGTATGTATCATCTAGAGAGGCCCATTGTGCTTACTGAGCATGGCCATATGAACTGCTCTCACCACTCAGATGCTGAGGGATTCTTCCTGGGAAGCCAACAGCCTCAGGGTTTGATATAGTCCAGTTAGGACTACGCAGACAGGGCTGACTGGTGAACCTCAGGAACTTGATTCTAATGTCTACAGCCCTTCCCATGGATTGCAGCTTCTTCAGGGTACATTCACCCGTGCCAGCATGGAATCCTCCATGGACTGCAACATGGGTATCTGCTCTAGCCCCTGGACCACTTAATCCTTTTCTTCTTTCTCCTTGGTACTTGCAGGGCTGTCTCACACATTTTTCTCTCACATTTTTCTGCTGTGTGGTGTTCTGCTCTTTCTTAGGTATATTTTTACAGAGGCACCACCATCTTAGGTCTGTTGGAGCCAGTTGGAATCCACTGTGTCCTGATCAGAGCAGCTCCTGGCCTCTTCCTCACAGACACCACCCTGCCACCAGTGTCTGTTCACCTACACCAAAACTATATTTTATATTATATAAATTTATATATAAATTTATAAATGCACAAAAAATATATAGATAAATATATAAATATATATATAATATATAAATATATATGTAAATATGTAAATCTAGAAATATATAAATTATATTTATGGTATTAATATATCTAATCCCATATATATTAGATATATATATGATATAGATATCCATAGATATAGATATATAGATTATATAGATTATATAGATATAGATCCCATAAATCCTCATCTGTTCAAACTTTATTATGAAACAAACATTTTGTAGTGTTTCCATGAAAAGCTGTCTTTGGCTACCCACTTTGCTCTTGTCTAGTGGAGTTTTGCTAAACCTAGAGGAGTAAACAAATGTATTTAGCAGCAGTTTTCAGATTCTTATTAGAAACTCATTGTTGTCTTGTGGACCCCATTCCAGAAATGCTTGTGGAAGGGAGTGCTTGCTGATTCACAACAGTTTTAAGCAACAGCTATGTATGTGGCAAAAGCATACTGTAGATATGACAAAGTGGCAAGTGCATCAGTCTGAGAGATTTGGGCTGTCCTTACTGATCATGTGGAACAAGTATGGCAGTACTGACACATATCACTACCTGCTAACTGGACTTAACTGCCTTGTGAATGCTGATGCTACGCATAGTCCCAGAGTCTGAGGGAGCTGTCAAGACTGATTTCTGCCAAGCACTAGGATGTCTGAAACATCATAGTAGATGGGAATTATGTGCTGCTACACAAAGATAAGTGAATTATGAGATACTACTAAAAGCAGTACCCACAGCACACCATTAATAAGCAACCTATGGACTGAATTACAGTTGCTTAAAACATTATATTAAAAAAAAAAAATCCTGAGGTAATTTGTACAAGCTGAAAGCTTTGTGTTTGGAGTAGGAGAGAGGTTAAGGTAGCTGTGGAAGTGGCCTACAGCAAATAACTGTGTAGTATGTACTGTAAAAGATGGTTTGTCTGTGGAGGTTGAGGGCTGAATCAGCCATCTGCAAATTAAGGCATTAACTTTTGTCTGAGAGTGTAAGGTGCTGAAAAAAGTCTGATGTGCTGCTGCAAGTTATCTTGTAATCTTAAATGCTTTCTACAAAACTACAGAAGTTACGGAAGCCAAAGCTCAGGCATTGCTAAGAGCAGTAAGAGTTGTGAAGGGCAAAAAGAAAGGATTCTTTCAAATTTGGCAGCCAAGAAAAGGCTTTAAAAACTGAGACAGAGATTCTCACTAGCTGCTTTGCTTTAGTTTTCATTGGCAAGGTGAATGCTTTTTCACAGGTCTAGTGGCAATGCATAGGCACAAGCATTACACAGAGCAATGTGAGATGGAGTTAGGGAACACTTTAGACTTCTAGGCATACTTAGGTCCATGGGATCAAATGGGTCCATCCAAGGGTGCTGATGGATGTGGCCCACGTCACTGTGAAGCCACCATCTATTATCTGAAAATCATGGTGACTGGGGGAGATTCCTGAAAATAAGAAGGAAAAGCTCCTGCTCATTTCAAAGGGCAGAAGGGGGAATCTAGGGAAACAGACTGCTCATCCTCACCTTAATGCATAAGTAGATGATGGAGCAACTAATGCTGTAAGTGGTTGCCAGCCTTAGGAAAGGCAAAAAGGTGACTGGGACAGCCAACCTGGTTTTATGTAGAGGAAGTAGTGCCTGACAGAACTTACTACTTTTTTGCTGTTAGATGATGCACTAAGGACCAAGGGAGAGCTGTGTGTTGTTCACTTGGAGTTTAGTAAAGACTTCTGTATAGTTTCCCATAGTACTTTAGCAGACACATGAACTGGACAAGCTACCCAAAAGGTGAATTGAAAGCCAGCTGGATTATCAGGGGCAAAAGGTTGTGATGAGCAGTGCAAATTCTCGGTGGTGAATGGTTAACAGTGACATCCCTCAGGGATGAATACTGGTATTAGTGGTTTTTGATCTGTTTATTGACTACCTGGGTGATGGGGAGAGTGAAAGTCTGAGCATGATACAGAACTGGGGGAGAGAAGGGCTGCTATGTTTCAGCGATTTGGAAGCGAGTTAGGAAAATCGAGGAGCAGCAGGAGTCTAATGGCTGAATGAGGAATCAGATGCTGAGATGAGTGTCTGGGGAGAAATTTGAACTGCACAAAGGTACTAGATTCAAAACCCAAAAAAGAGCAGTGAAATGAGTAATCCTTTAGTTTACCTTGATTCTAAATGAATGTTCATTTCACCTTTGCTTTTTCTTTCCTAATTCTTCAGTGTTTGATATAGTGGCCTTAAAGAATACTTTCATTTTCTGAAAGACACAAGTTTTCTTTCTATAACATGTGCTAGAAAATACTTATGTTTTAGCATGAGATAGAAGCCAAGCATAATCATGTTATCAAAATGTTTATTTCCTACATTAAACCCTCCCCTCCCTCTCCCAGCTGTAATTTGGAGGTGTTCCTCTTTTATTTTTTCACCCAAGTATGTCCTAAATATGCAACAGAAAAAATAAAAAACAAAGCTAAGCTATTCAAAATGCTTATAAAAGACAATAAAAACAGTTCAGCAGATGGGAAAAAAGAGCTCTTGTTCACTCATATCATATAAATTAAGTCAGTAAATTAAGTCAATAATACTATGTCTCTTGAAATGGTCTGTGAATATCATTGTCTTATAAATGCATTTATTGGCAGCTGTTTTCCCATAATTTGTAGCAATCCACAAGATTTTGCTGACAATATGCAATTCTTTGGAGGATTCAGCTTTAATACAACATTTAAGTTCAGAAAAAGTTTTCCAAAAATTCCTTGAATCAAAAACAAAGAAGACAGCTGGTGGATAAACAGGTCAATTTTTCTCACTAAGGTATGGAAAAAACAGCCTGCTGCATGCAGCCTGCCCTTCTCACCTACTGCAGTGAAGGCAGAACAGTCTTATCAGGTAAGGTCATTCTGCATGGCAGCTCTACAATTTCTGTCTCACCCTGCATTAATCCACAGGGGGAACCAGTGGGAATCCAACAGCTCTTCATCACTTCAGTATCAAGAGACATGAAAACATCTTGTCAGGAGCCTTATTTCCCTCCACCCTATGTGACTAGGTAGAAAGAGTAAGAATACAACAAAATAAATCAAAAAAATGCTACCCACAACTAGTGGAAGTTTTACTGGGGAGAGGGAAGCATTATGGTTTTTTTCTTTAATTTTCATTCTTTCTTATTTTTGTCATTGATAATATGATCCACACATGTATTTTATCTAGCAGAAAACTGAAAAAAACCCCATACAATAACTTCAGCATATTTTGCTACTCAAAATCTTTATAGACTTACTGTAAAGAGCCTTCTGCGACAAATTTTAAAATGAGTGGTTTTGGTTACTGAAGTAAATAGATACCTCTTCTTGTAAGAAGAATACGGTAACATGTGGACATTTAAATCACAATCACCATCATACATTTTTACTGAAGAGTTTCTGCCTTTTAACATTTCCATGAATTAAGAGTTTAAATTAAACTTTTGGCACAAGATTTTCCATATCGACAAATATTCCTGGTGTGATCCATCATATCATACAACAACTATTCTTAATATTAAAATTTCATACTAGTAAAAATTTCCTAGTATGATAGAAGTAGTATTGTTCTGAATTTCCCTGTTTTTAGCATTGCAACTCAGAAGAAATATAAACAAGACAGTGAGAACCTGCAACCATATCTGGTAAAATTGTTGCTGGGCACTAGTGAAGGAAAAAAGCTAAGAATATGCTGACAAATTCCCAAATCATCCCCTGCTTGTAGCAGAGCAGTGTGCTCTATGTGTTTCTTCCATCCATGATGTTTACTCCAGCAGCCTGATACTCCCCAGTGTTAGCACATGAATAAAACACCAAGCAGTAAACTGTCAATTTATCACAACTCTACTAATGCAACCTTCACATGGTGTTCTAGCACTTTCTTCCTTGATGCTTCTTATCTGTATTTCAGAGTGTTTGCCAAAAGCTGTTCAAATCTCTGCTACTCCCAAGTATTACGTAGCTTACCACAGACCACAGAAATCCAGTGGAGACTGTATAAACAGAGCACAATTTGGCATCCAGTCAACATAAATTTTAATAGGACACAATGCAATTTTATAGCATTTAGTATGACTTTTGACTTTAAAATTTCTTCTATTGATAAATAATGTAAAATATAGTTTAGCTGACAATAAAGGTAAAAAGAGAAGCTACATAACATGTGGGTTTTTTTTAAATAAAAATTGGGAAAAACCAAATCAGTAATGTAAATGGAGGACACTTATTGTAAAAGGTAGAATCTGGATGAGAAAGATGCTCACATCAAACAGTACAAGTGGTTTGAGAGATTATGCTAAAAAGACCAATACAAGGCCAAAACTATTCAACTCTGATCTCTTTGTACTGATTCTTCTGTGAACAAGTGGAAAAAAGGAAATACCAACAGACTATATGAGTGAAACAAGTTAGAAAAGGAAAGCAGGCCAAGATCTAGAACTAAAATTAGTTATGGTTAAAAGTCTTTACCTCAGCCCCAGTACACAGATGTTTTTTCCTGCTTGAGTAGCCACAAAGCGTGCATCAATAAAACTTCTTACGATTTAATACTGCTCCAGTGAAAAGTCAGAGCAGAGAAAGAAAGACTCAAAATGGATACTTAGAAGTCTTCTTTAAAAAAATCCAATCACTACCACTATCTTTTCTCTAATGATCTTACCATAATTATCAATGCCAGATACCTTGCAAGAATTCACATGGTGCAAGGGTACATTGCTTGCCAAGTTTCCTTAGCATGAGTGTTGGTTTTCTGATTGAGTACTAACTGTCCAAATAGTTCAGTCAAAGAATAACCTTATTAATGTAAAATTTAACTGGACTCTTTAAAACATTTGAGATTCTTTTTTCTGTACGGCTTCATCCATCATGTTCAAAAACTGTGCCTTGATTTCATCAGAATTTATTTCAGGCCAATAAACCCCTGCAGAAATGGTGACTGTTGGCCCCACAGCAGTTTGTTGCCAGTTAAACAGTTTTCTCTGAAAACTGATGTTGACTTGATGTTTTCATCTTACCATCAATGCATGGCAATCAGAACTTCTCTCATAATCTTATACCATTAATTCATTCAATAATTCAGCCCTTTAGAGAGTTGGTTATTTTGTTTCATTTAAAAATCACATTAAATTGGTTTTACGGATGAGAGCTGTGAGTTTGAGCTTGTTTTTTTTCTTTGCATTCATGATCTGGTGCTATTTTTCATCATTTTCATAAAAAGTTGTATTTTTTCATTAGTACAGAATTTTCATTAGTGAATTGTCATTTAAAGCTTGGAATATGACAACTAGTTGAAGAAAAGCAAAAGGAAAAAATATCTTAGCTAAATGACCTCAATATGAATCTAATTTAGCCAACTAAAACTTCAGTAGTCATAATTTTAAAAAGTAGGGACAAATATTGGCCAGGCCCATAGTCCAGATACCTGTGTGTCCTCAGGCTTTCTGATCCTACCTTTGCTGTGTCAGAGAGTCTGTTGTCCCACACCACCAGCTTTAGTGTGTGGAGTAGAAAAAAGCAGGGACTAAAGTAGCAGGGGGTAAGTGCTTATGCCAGTTCACTGCACACCTAACATAATGCAGAAACAGGAGATTGAAGATGTTACTTCTTTTGTGATTACTTAAATGCCAGCAGGTCTTTTGGTTGTAGGTATTCCAGATCATCCTCTGTTGAGCAGAGCAGGCACACCTCATCTTACCTTACCTGAGTGCTGTTTTCAAACTATCCTAGCTTACCAAAATGGAAGATGAGAGCTGTAATTATGGGAATCTTTTTGTCTCTGAACCAGCACTTCCCTGTTGATCTCATCTGTTCAAATGTGATTACACTTGAGTTTCTGATTGTCAAGGGAGTATTTCAGGAAATTTGTTTTACCTATTTACCAGCCATTCCCTTCTCCACTACTCATGGGCTTTGGTAGGTTATGTTGTAGTCACAAGTCCATATGCATCCTACTCCAAGTGAACTTGTTTCCCAAATCTTTTTTCCTTTTTAATGACATATGCACATTTTTAGGAATAGAGGGTATTTTTTTTCCTTTGATTTAAGGCTCCCATGAACCTGACTTGGGTAATGAATGAAAAAAGAACAGTTCTCAAATTTGTAAAGAGCCTGAAGATACTTCTTTGTTTCCCCCCACCCTCTAAATTTTACTCAGTACTTCTGCTGAGTGGATCAGCATGTCTTTAAAAACTCCCAACATACTGATAATACTTTTTGCAATTTCCCTGAGGAAAGTAAAATTTTCTCTTCTGATTTTCCTTTTGTATTACTCTTGAATATGAACCATATTGTCATGATGCTGTTTATTTTTCACTGAGATAAACCTTTAAATGGCCTTCAAAGAACAGTAAAAACACGTATTTCCGGAACTCAACCATTCAATTTCTATAAACTGATGGCAAAAGTGCCACATATATGATGTAAATGAGAAAAATTTCTAGTCCTTCTAGCAATGCCTTAGCAGGGAAAAAGAAATGAATACTTGAGCTCTCTTATACAGCATCTTCTAATAAAACTCTGTCTCTAAAAGACTGTTGTAGAGCAGAAAGCCTACGCTACTGGCACATTATCATGAGATAAAATGACATGACAGCAGGAATGTGAGCAGCACAGCTTTAGAGGATTGTCTGGATGACAAGAGAACCATTTCAAAGTGTTTCATGGAGGGTGCTATGCTTTTCTGCTTCCACTGTAACATTTCAGGTAGGGGCTCCCCCAACAGGGATTGAGCAGCAACAGGGATAAGGGACATTGACTGTCAAATCAACTGTCTCCATCTCTGCCCCTGTCTGTCTCTGTCTCTGTTTCTGTCTCTGTCTTACTTCTTCTAAGAATAGAAAAATCACATCTTTTCACAATAGAGTGACATTGCTCAGATTTTTCATTACGCCTGGATTAAGAATAAAAAACAGGGGAGGAGCTGTGAGGGGAGAGCAACATTGGTTTGATTCTTCTTGTTCACCACCTTCTCTCTTTGTACTTTCCTGACTGATTTGGGATGTAAACCAACTTCTCCTTGGGTTCTTCTAGATTTAAAGGTTATTAACAACTGCAACATTAACCTGCTCAGACCTTATTTTCATTATCTCCAATAGGATGGCAGGATTAAGATAGCTGGAAGGAGCATGATGTGATTTAGTTCTGTTTGATGCTTCTGCCTTAGTAAATGTCAGAAGCAGGGAACAGAGCATTAATAATCATTTGCATCCAGTATGCTAACAGCAGATCTCCAAGAGAATGCACTCTGTAATATAAACCTCCAAGGTAGAATTGCCCCTCCTCCAAAAAATAAATGAAAACAAGGCCATTCAAGATATATCTGACAAATGCAGGGTTAAATTAAAACACTAGTATCTATTTAAAAGCCGAGAAGCAGTTTGCTGGAGCAGTTATTTCATGTTAATCACTTTGTATTTACTGCGGCTTGAGAAAGACACATTTGTTATGCAGACAGTGTTCATTGTCGTAGCTTCATCATTAATGCACTGCTGCCAGCAACAAAATGAATTAGCTCTCTGAATACTAAACTGGGAAACCAATGTTGAACCAGAGAGTGGCACAATGACACTTACAGGATTAAAATATACTACCCAGCTATGAGAGCGTGCATTTTTGGCCTTTGTTAATGATCAACTATTTTTAAGATTAGTATTAGCATGAAACCTCTCTGGAATGGTTGAAAATTGTAGGACAAACAATAGTAATCATTTATGTTCCCCATGGGAGTTTGTACTCTTTCTGGAATACAAATTTCTCATGGATTATTTCCCATGCTTGACCACAGCCATTTTTTCCCCATCAACAATTTATCATTTATCTCTTTACATGCATGCTTTGAATTTCTGCAATTCCTAGCATACTGTAGATCCATAGCAGCACTGTGGCAAGTGCATGAATACAAAACATGAAGGAATCAAAGCCCCACTGTGTCTGTGAAGAGATGTCACAGACATGTGCAAAAGCACAGTAACAAAGCAAATGCCACCCGTCACTCTGAGTGTTTTTATATGGTTGTTGATGTCCCTATGTCACAAGAATAACAACATTAATCTCAGAATGGTACATTTTTACTGTTAGCTATAACTTGCTCTGCACAGGTCACTGAAGTAGTAAGGACTAATTGTATATTTTAAATTAAAAATACAGGGCCCGGGTCAAGAAAGAAGAAAAAGAAAGAAAAACAGGAGGAAAAATAGCTCAATCAGCAAAATATACCTATTTTTGTGAGAGCTTGGGACTTGCCCTCTAATAAAAGATATTGGAGTAAGAGCAAAAGGCAGCAGCCTCCTTTCTATCCCCTAAAATGTCTGAGCTTGATTCCCTGAGATGTTGGAAGCAAAACATCCCCAGACATTTAAAAGGGAGGAAAGGAACTAGGAAGCTATAAAACACTTGTTCTATCTAAAAGTGTCATGTGCATAAATGGGTAATAAATTCAATCCTAAGGATCAAAAGTCCTGAACTAAATTCTATAGGAAAAAAACAGATTCTTCTTGAATCTTGAAGTACTCATGTTCTCCTAGAAAAGAAAACAAATAAGCAGCACAATAATCCAAACTCCTTTGGGAATTCTTTCCCTTGCAGTTGGAAATAGAAGTTATTTGAACATTTGTATGCAAAACAAAGCGTGCCAGAAAACACAACACAGCCCAATCACCCGATGCAGAGAAATGGTTATGTACAGCTATTGTATGGTTGATGCTGATGGCTTATTTTTGTGCATTAGTATATTTTAAACCTAATATTTTATAATTTAAATTTTAATGGGCTCTTGTTCTATTTGCATATGTTCTTTTTTAGAAATGTCCATTTTCATGCTTAGAAAGTAATTCAAGATTAATCTTCAAGAATGAAAATAAGCTGTGGGAGTAGGAAACTGTCACAGCCATTAATGCAGCTTTCTGACCTCAATGATTATTATCTAGAATAATAATAGTATTCATTTACTAGCAAAGTAACACTCTGAAGTTAATTAAATGTTCATACACTATTATGAAATTCCTAATAAGTATATTTCATAAATACCATATTTTCATGAAAAAACAATGCCAACCTCCATGGAAGTCCATCTATGCAGTTTTCACTGTGTTCCAGACAGTTTTCTAGTTGAACATATCAGCTGATTAGCAGTAGAAGGTGACTTGAAGTAACAGAGGATAATAGAAAAATGATACTTTGCCTAAATTAAACCTATTAGTAATACCTGTAAAGAGAATGTAGCTATCAAAATTTGAATTTGACCCAATTATAGTGACAAACACTTAAAGAGAGATAGTTCATGACCAATAAACTGGGGTGGAAAATATATGCTGAAAAATTCTCAAAGGTGAACCTTGTGGTTTAACTTAAGCCCAGCTGGCAGATGAACCCTACGCAGCAGCTCACTTGTTCACCCCCGGTGGTGTGAGGGAGAAAACTAGAAAAGTTTTGACATAAATTTAGTTTAATAGGTAAAGCAAAAGCTGTTCATGTCAGCAAAGCAAAACAAGGGATTTATTCACTGTTTCCCATGAGCAGGTGGATTATGATCCAGTCTCCACCACATGTAGCAGCATCTTGGGAAGAAAACACCATCACTCTTTACATTCCCTCCCTCCTTCTCCCAGGTTTATGTGCTGAGCATGATGCCATATGGTACTCTGGTCATTTGGAGTCAGCTGTCCTGGCTGTGTCTGCTTGCAGCTCCCTGCACCCACAGCCTCATCACTGGTAGAATGAGAAGCAGAAAAGGCCTCAATGCTGTGTAAGCACTGCTCAGCAGTAATGAAAACACCCCTGTTTCAACACTTTCCAGCACAAATCCAGAACACAGCCCCATCCTGGCTACTATGAAGAAAATTAATCCTGTCCCAGCAAAAACCAGCTGAGTGAAGCAACCCATTTAATTGTAATCACTCTACCACATTGTGTAAATTACACAAGGATATATCTTTATAGCATTATAAGGTCCTGTAAATGGTTTGGGGCAATCCAAGCATAGAGGCTAGATGGAAAATGGATTGAGAGAGACTCCAAGGAGAAGGACTTGTTGGTGTTGGTTAACAAGAAGCTCAACACAACCCAGCAATGTGCATTTACAGCCCAGAAAACCAACCATGACCATGTCCATGGGCTGCATCCATAGAACTGTGGCCAGCAGATTGAGGGAAGTGTTTTCTGCTCCTTTTTTCTGCTCTAGTGAATCCCACTTGGAGTCCTGCATCCAGGTCTGGGGACCCCAATACGAGAAGGACATGGACATGTTAGAGTGAGTCCAGAAGAGGCCACAAAGATGATCAGAGTGCTGAAGCACTCCTGCAAAGACAGAGTGGGATGGTTGGGGTTGTACAGACAGGGGAAGAGAATGCTTCAGTGAGATCTTACAGCACCTTCCAGAACCTAAAGGGGCTTACAAGAAAGATGGAGAGGAATATTTTATAAGAGAATGTAGTGACAGGACAAGGGGAAATGGCTTCAAACTGAAAGAGAGTAAGTTCAGATTAGATGTTAAGAAAAAAATCTTTACTGTCAAGGTGGTAAGGTGCTAGAACAGGTTGCCCAGGGAAGTTATGGATAACCCATTCCTAAAAGTGTTCAAAGCCTGGTTGGATGAAGGCATTGACCAATGTGGTCTTGTAGAAAGTGTCCCTGTCCATGGCAGGAGGGTTGGAAGTAGACTATCTTTGAGGTTGTTAAAGGTCTTTTGGTAATGAAAGGTCAATTAGTAATGAAACACTGCTAATGATAAAAAGTTAAAAAAATTCTTCACTTAATAGTTTTTATACTTTCACAGAGGTGGTTGGGCTTTTTCCCTACATTTTTAAATGGCTCTGAAATTCAATGAGTCATGTCATCATTTGCCTTGTAGTTTTAATTATATATTGTTACACATCTTGAGACCTACAGGCATTGAAGTCATGATTATAAATGCTATTAAGAAAATGGACATCATATTTATCTTTCTCCAGATAAACTGAGTGTTTGTATCTTAAATCAGAAATTAAGTATTACATCATTTACAAATGCATGTATCACTGAAAGAAAAGAAATATAATGCTGGAGGATATGCCAGTGTCATTTTGTAGGGAGAAATATCCCTTCAGAGTAGGGAATAGGTTTCCTTATCTTAAAGAAAATTAGGCCTACACCTTAACACTACCCAGAGCTGTGTGAAATATGAGAAAATACATATAAAATCTACTAAGCCTATCATGCAGTACAAGAATGACTTCTTACTGACCTTTCCGCTCATAATGCTGGAGAATCCACTGAAGTTCCTGAGGTATTCCTTTGGATTATTTTGCCTAATCTCCAAGTGAATCTGAAAACTACTTTGTAAATATAATTTTTTTTTTTTACACAAAAACCGCTATATTTGCAGCCTTAGAAAAAAATTCTTCTATCTCCAAATTTTTAAAAAACTATATTTTTTGCAGAAACATTGGTGACTTTCTCTTCTTTTTCTTCACCTTTGGAAAAGCAAAAACTCAGTAGTCTACATTGGTAGTTAGAGGTTGTGGGGGGCTTTCTATTCTCTTTTCCTCCTCAATTTCTAATTCTTGGCTTTCATTCATTCTAGAATTTTTTAAAATTTTAAAGAGGTAAAATAGATTACTGGGTAAGACAAGGTCTTATTCTTTCATTTATTTTTTCTTAACATATTTTCATGTTTTCTTGCATATTTGGGCCTTTTCAGGCTTTTACTATGGATCTCCACAGTATCAATCTATGTAGGATTTTGAGCTGTCTTTAAGTATTCTAAAATATAATTACACTGCATTGATTTTTCTGGTTTGATATTTCTTATCCTTTTTTTTTGTACTGATGTCATAAAAATCTTGATACTTTTTTTTTGTTGACAAAAGTAAAAGGTAAAAATATTTTCTTTAGAATTCCTGTCCATACCTGAATTTCTACCAGTTACCTTCTGTCCACCTTCCTTTTTAACAGTTTCTTGTTTAGCAGAACTTTTTTCTGCGCCATTATAGACTTTTGTTTAGGGGATTTGTAGATTGTGCTATCTTTGCTTCATTAGGTACTCCTAAGAAGATCTTTCAGTGTGTCTTCAGTCTCATAAATTTTATTAGTTCCTCTCACTGCCCCATTAATTTTGCTCTTAATTTTGCAAAATTTCTGCTCATGAAATCTAACTCACTTGTATGGCTGCATGAAAGAAGTTAACTCCCTCACAGAAGGAAAAAAATTAAACCAAAGCTATCTCCCAAACAACTAAAAAGATTTAAATTGGGGGTATTGGGTTAATTCCAGCTGTGGTAGAAATATCAGAGGAAGAGTGTTTCTGTAAGTTGTTATTGCACAATGGTTATTCAATCTTATAGATAGAACTATCACAGGGTATGATAATATTTTTATTTTATGCACACGTTCTGAGAATATCTGCACCTCAGCAGAAACCTGTCTTCTACATCCCATTTTTAAAAGTCTGAGCCAGCTGGTGCAAGGGTACTGTCATGCTGATGAGCCATTATTCACCTTCTCTGCTGCTATATCTCAGTGTTTATCCACCTCCACTGTAATACCAGAAGTGCTTGACTGAGAAGAGAGTCTGAGAGAGAAAGTGGTAGGAGTTATTAGAACTAATGGAAACATTAAGAAATAGCTCCCACTGAAACGTAAAGAAGGATTATTTTTATTTTCCCTCTATTTTTCATCACAAACTATGTGGATGTTACTAACCATACCACCCATTTCCTTTTCAAGCTGCAGTAATGTGCTGATGAGTAATTCCTGGTGAAGCTCCAAGCATTCAGTTTTAGAGGAATTTCTTTAAATAATGCATATTTTTACAATAAAGAATCAAAATATTGTTTCACATTAAGAGACAGAAATGATCTGTCTCTGAATTAGTCAAATAAATACACGAACACATGTGTATGTGATTATGTGTGGGATTCTTTTTCTGCAAGAAAGAAGCAGAATAAAAAAATTATGAGAAGAAAAATTGAAGAAAAAGAATTTCCTTGAATGAATATTGCAAATGTAAAATTAATTCCATGACTTACAGCACAGTGCACTCATTGTGTTACTCATTACAATATGACCTAGATCCTAAGGGTTATGTTTATGATGTGGCAATTAGGGCATCACATTGGCAGCAAATCTGTACAACACACACTTGACATGCACACTGTATGCATTCACTCTCTGGTATGGCCCAGTAGTCCCCAGGACTACTAATAAAATCATTGGTCACAGGCTTAGATGTAGCTGCCTGCACTGTACATATTCAACATTGCAGGAGATGAAGCCTACCTACTATCCATGAAAATCATCACACCCCCATTTGCAAAATGGGCCAAAGCTTCTATGTAGCAGATGAAGCCTGCATTTCATGCTAGGCATGCACTGTGCTTTCACTAACATCTTTTATTGTTACAGAATATTGAGTTCAGCTTGTACTGTTTCTGTCTAGCAGTCTTCTGCTACTGAACACCACAGAGGAGATGCCATCTTCACCAGGTAATAAAATTGTCAGATGCAGTAGTCCTCAACATCTGTACAGGTATTTTATTCTTCCAGCCTGTTTTCCCTTGTTATCTGTTAGTTCACACCTCTGCCTTATTTATTGCTTCAGTATCAGCAGTATTTATCCTTTCTACCACCATCGCTCTTATGAAATATAAATGTAATTATGCTAATTGAAAGACTGTTTTTCTTCTTACACATAAAACTTTAGGAGAAGGGAGACCTTGATTTCAAACAAAATAATGTGCTATTGTCTGCTAAACTTTGGGGTTCACTTAATAGATGTGTTGCAATGAATTGGTCAAATTTTTAAAGAGAGGGAGAGAATACATATTTGCACTGCAAATACAACTGTGCCTTTATTTGCATAACCAAGTTTTAAAGTCAAATATCCCTTTCTCGTAAAAGTACCCCAGGTTCTTTGAGAAATATGAATAGCTTCATGTATTTATATTATTTAAGTGATCCTCTGAGCCAAGTACCGGGTGAAAATCTAAAAGTGACAAATGGTAACAGAACTAACAATTTCCTTTTTTTTTTATTGTTATCTTAGGCAGTCATCCTCAGCATTAAACTTCATAAATACATATAGCTGAGTGTTCCTTTTTTTTTTTTTTCTATTTTTTGGTTTTGTTTTATTTTTAAGAAATTTTGACTTGGCATCTGTCACCCATTTTCACTTAGGACCACAGCTTTATACAAGTATTTATGCTCTACTCATCACTGCACAGCTCTCACGTTTTTAGGGAATCTCTTTTCATGTCACTCTGTGAGGTAAGATAGTCAAAAGAAACACAAAGAAAGGAACAGGATTATGACATTCAATTCATATACTTTTATTCACATGGCAAGTTCAGCCATCAGTTTCAGTTAGCAGTTTAGGCTGCCTGCATGGCCAGGGACACTGAGCTCTGCTGGACAGTCGTTCAGACCTTCAATAAAGATTGCTGTGTAGAATTCTTCTCCGTTCTGCCAAAAAGGACGTGGGAGTCTTGGCAGATGGCAAGTTGACCACAAGCCAGGAGTGTCCCCTGTGACCAGGAGAGCCTGCAGTACCCTGGGATGAGTTAGGAACAGCATTGCCAGCAGGTCAGGGGAGCTGGTCCTGTCTCTCTACTCAGCCCTGGTGAGGACACATCTAGAGTGTCCAGTTCTGGGTTCTTCAGTACCAGGAACACTAGGAGCTACTGGAGAGGGTCCAGTGGAGGCCATAAAGACAGTTAGGGGTTTGGAGTATCTCTGCTGTGAGGAAAGGCTGAGGGAGCTGGGCCTGTTCAGAGAAGAGAAGACTGAGAGGGCCTCAATGTTGTCAAAACATATGAATATCTCAAAGGTGGGTGTCAAAAAGATGGTGCCAAACTCTTCTCCTTTGTTCCCACTGACAGGATGAGGAACAATGGACATAAACAAAACTACAAGAACTTTCACCTTAACACAAGGCAGAACTTCATGTTGGGGGTAGCAGAGCACTGGAAGAGGCTCCCCAAGGAGTTTGTGAAATGTCCCTCTCTGGAGACCCTTGAAACCCACATGGACACATTCCTGTGTAACCTGCTCTAGGGGACCCTTTGGACTGGATGATCTCCAGATGTCTCTTCTATCCCTAATGATTCTGGGATTCTGTGTTTCTGGTTGTAGATACCATGTCCTCCATTCTTCTGAGTATTGGCTTTGGATGAAACAGGATTGCAAGACCTCTCTCCTAGCACTGAGTGTGTGAAAAAATGGGAAACTGAAGCAAACCCTAGAGGACTAGATTGAAGTAGGTATTTAATCTCTAAGCATGAGGAAGCCTACTGCTGTTTTGAATTATTTCTCCAGCCTTAAGAGGCCCCTCTCTGTCCTGTCTTGTGTTTCAGACCTCTAGGAATGTTTCAGATACCTCTAGAGATATCACAAATAAGACAGCTATGTTTGTTCTATTGAGTGGTTCCCTAGAGTTAAGCGTGTTGAATTAGTCAATTTCTTGCAATAAGAAATGGGATGAGGGAATTTAAATCTTACCTTAGTTTCTAATCAGTGAACTGTATTTCCATATTTGATGCTCATTTATAACATCCAAAATACCTGTATTACTCTATCTAGGAGAAGTAATCCTAGCTAGGTCACTTAATCTCTCAGGAAGTTTTGATTTCTTGAAACAGCTCCTACCACAGAATAATTTCTTACCTCTTGCCATTTTGTTCTCATGTATTATCAGTCTGTGCTGTAACAGCTGTATCTAGAGAAAATAAAGAACAAATGAGATGGATATGTGCTCTAAATATTCCCCTTTTTTACTTGCTCTACCTGACCTGAAGACTCAGTTTTTCAGTCATGGATTTAAATGCAACAAGATTAAATTATTTCTATAACTTAAAAGATAATAGCAATGAAATAAGTATACTAATATGAAAATAGCAGGACAGGAAATTGGAAAAGAGACAAGTTTTGTCCATTTTAGCTTTGACCTTAATTTAAGAATAAAATTGCTAATCCCATTGAGAAGATCAAAGTTTATTATTTCATCAAATAGTTATAGAAATTAAATTGTACTCAGGATAATATCAAAGAAAATCAAAAGGCACATTTATTGATGCTGAACAATAGACTAATCATAGGTGTAGTAAAAGAAACAGACTGGAAATTAGAGCAAAGAAGTATTAGGGCTGTTGCAATACAATTCTGTGGTGATTCAGTTTACAGGTAGAAATAAACAGGCCAAAAGGGGCAGAAAGAGCAATCAATAAAACCCATGTTATGGGAGATGGGGAGTAGATTCTTACAGATAATAAACGAAAAATCTATTCATGCCTTTTAAAATAATTTGTAGCTCAAATCATCAGAGTTTTTTTTGATTAACACTATTGATAATAGTAACAATAATAGCCTAGACAAAAGTGAAATCTTAACACAAATTATATCAGTCCTTTCATCCATATATAACTACTTATATGATGCTGCTCTGACCTATCAGCTACTGAAAATATTGCTCCACATGCTATTCGACTGAGTAAGCAAAAATTAAACAATATATTCAAAAGTCTTTCTATTCCTCAGATATAAATTATTTTATTTCATTGGCTTTACTGCATGTTTTGTATACTCTTTGGTAAAACAGAAGCATGTTTTCACTAGAAACTTACACATATAAACCAAAATTAAAATATTGACAGAAGAAAAAGAAACAAAAATAAAATATTAATTCTAATTTCAGCCACTATCTCACATCAACCAGTCTGGTAAAGTCAGAGGACGTCTGAAAAAAAGCAGATTAATAAATTATTTTCTTATGTAGAAATACTTGATGAATCCATTGTAAAACTGCTCTTATCTTGGTGACAGGAACCTTCTAAGTCCACTAACTCTATGCAGTAAATTTCAGGCCAGAATCATGCAGTATAACAAGAGAAATTCAGCATTTAGAGGTGTTGTCTAAACTGTTCAAATTTATAATGAAATATAGTAAATATTAATATTCTGGTAGCAAAGGGCAGAATAAAACATTATTTCAGCCAGCTTCTGACTGTCCTTCTCATGCACCTGAAAAGATTGAAAGATGTAGAACTTCTGTCTTAGCTCCACACTTTGCAAGATAATGAGTCAAATGTTTTTGTTTAGTATTTAAGGAACTGTGGGTTTCTACATGTTCCTAGGAACAGCTGAGAGACAATGGTGTGCCTACACATTCTTTTATTATTTTAAATACACTTAAAGACTACAAAGGTACAAAATGCAGCAACACTAATTTTGCACTGCATATCCTTCATCTACTTTCTTGGTGTTCTTCCATTTGACTGCTGTGAGCTACTGAACACAATGGCTACAGCAGGATTTGGGAAGAATCCTTTGCTAGAAGTTTTCCATGTGAGTGGTAAGGAGGGTCTGTCCTCAGTAGTAGTTCAGGCACTGTAAATTAAGGTGCAAACTCTGAAGAATATGTTTTAGGCAGATAGAGTGATCTTAGCTCCAGTAATGATAACAATCTTTTTACAAAGATATAAATACATTAATTTATTTGTACTTGCTCTTCCACTTTATCTTCTTTCTCCATATGATGTGTTCCTTTGAGGAGATATTCTGTCAACCCATCTAGATGCACTCCAAGGCCAATGTTAACCTGTCAATAGAGTGACATTTCCTGCAAGTAGCTTGGTAGAAGTGGTAAATACTTTTTGAAAGCTGTTAGAACATAACAAATATTAGCTCTTCAAGGCTAAAGGGGTTCACCCAGCCAGACACGATGAAAGAAAAATATATACTGTTCACTTAGGTGTGGTGAAATTAAAATCTTCCATTAGAAGGGACTGGAAGAAAATCAGATTTTATTGTTCTCTGTTTCATTAAAACCTTTACAGTTTTGTGCTAGTACCCCATTCTATATCATGGATGGTTCTACAATGCTGTACTGCAAAGAGGAGATGAGTGAAGTCTTCAGTGTGTGAAGTGTCAACACAAGCTAAGTAAAAAATGTGTGTAAACTGAGATTCCTGTGAGGTAAAATATAGTCCCCGGAATGTATGACTAAATACCTATAAAGTTTGAAACACAATACAATAATTTAATTCTGTTAAGAAATTATTTCACTTTTGTGTAGCAGCTGTCATAACACTGTTGATTGGTAGACTTTTTTTATAATACACAGTCCCACTAAAAATTTTATTGCATTTTCAGGTACTGCAACATTTTAGGAAATCTAAGGAACCATATAATCACAGAATAGTTTACATTGGAAAAGACCTTTAAGCTCATTGAATCCAATCATTAACCCAGCACTGCCAAGGACAGCACTAAGTGTCACATACACAAGTCTTTTAAATGCCTAGAGGAATAGTGACTCCACTACCTCTGTGGGAAGCTTGTTTCAGGGCTCCATTTTAGAGAATAAATTTTTCCTAACGTCTAATCTTCTACAAAAGGAGCTAGATTAAGTTCTCATTGGGCTTCGGCACTACTAATTTTCACCCTTCATAATCTCATGATAACCTTGTAGTCCTCCTGAGTTGGCTGCCCCTTCATAAAAAGGTAATAAACCATCCTGTTTTTTTTCCTGAGTCCAAGCCAAAGTCCTCTGTTTAACCAGGCCAGTCCTCTTTTGTGATGCTAGTCTTTTGAGCACATGGGGCTTTTCCTGTACCTTGGAGATTTCCTTCTTGAAGATTGTCCAGCCTTCCTGGACTTCTTTGCCATTCTGGACTGCTTCACAAAGGGGTCTATGAACCAATCTCCTAAACATGTAAAAAGCCGGCCCTCTGGAATTCCAATGTAACAGTTCTGCAGTCCCTACTTCTTACTTCTCAAAGAATTGAAAACTATTGTTCTGTGATTGCTGTGTCCAAGATGACCTCCAGCCATCACATCACCCACCAGCCCTCTGCTCACAAACAGCAGGTCCAGTGGGATGCTGCCAATAGCTGACATCCTCACCAACAGTGTTGGGAAGTTTGACAGAAGTTAAATGATGCCATTATTAAGAGCAGTACAAAATAATGGGACAAAATTTAACTTTAATATATAGCAACAAATACTTCCAAGTCCTTCCCCTCAGGACTGTTCTTAAGAAAATTAATCACATAGTAATACATTTTCATTGCTTGTATACAGTCTCTTAAAAAACTTATTAATTAAAATCCAGTAGAAACCAATAATTACATGAGAACTTTGTCATACTTAAGCATTCGTCGTCTAACATATAGTGTGGTTAACAAGTATGTGTGAAGTACATATGTATGAAG
>WBND01000376.1:851392-862055 GCA_013398595.1 Tychaedon coryphoeus
ATCAAAAAAAAGATAATTCCATACCTAATCTGTCCTGCAAAACCACATTGCCTCCTCATGTCCAGCCTCTCCTCCACCAGCACTGCCAGTGACATCAAATGTCCCAGTTCATTCAATTCAAATAATTCCTTTTATAAAGTAATACCAAGTGGGTAGAAAATAAAAATAAACACTTGGCAACAAAAAGACAAGAATTAGAAGAAAAATACCCCTAATAATTTTAGATGCTGCGTTTTATTCAACTGCTGTGAGCTGTGAATGGATACAGTTTTTTAATAAAAAGAGGTGAATGAATGGAGCTGCAATACTTTATAAATGAAGCTTCAGTTATGCTCTGTCACATTTTCCCCTTTACTTAACTCATGTTTACCACAGAACTGATTTATTTGCTGATTTTTTCTATATCCGTGGTTTAGCCACACAAATTAAAAAATATAATATATATATATTATATATATATTATATATATGCCAAGTAACAAGTCTGCTTTCTACACATATTTGACTTACTAATTGTTTACTAAATGATGCTTAAAGGATAAAAATTATATTTTCATGCCAATGGTTCTAGTTTAAGCTCTCCAGATTATATTCTTATTGTTACTGAACATACTGTAAAAATATTTAAAATTTTCAATAGTCTGTTGTACTCACAGAACTGAAAATTGTTAAATCTATGAGGCAATTGGAAATTGGTCTATGTCAGCCATAACTACCTGTCATCTTCATATATAATCTTCTCAGGAAATCAATACAACACAAGCAAATTTCTAGCTATTGATCTAAACCACTTTACATATAACAAAACCTGATTCTGATAAATGATAGTATAAAAGGAAAAGTATGTGTCATTTGCTATCATTTGACAGCTAGCATCTATATCATCCCTCTACTTACAAAACAAAGAGGATAAATTTTCAGTGTTTGAAAGACTATCTGGTGTTTGAATGCCCCTGGATATTAAGCAAACTGGTGTGCGTTGCTATACATAACCTTATAGTTCGTGTCATTGACCCTGTGAGCACCAGAGATCTACTGACATGGCTCTGGTGCTATTGTTGATGGGCAACCTCTTAAATTCAAAGCTTATCCTTTTGTCAATACAGAGGTCTTTCTCTCAAAATGTTATAGAAAGGCTGAAGTGACTTAAATTCTTAGCTTTGTGTTTTCCAGTAACCGGTAACAAAGGTAGATACTTTCCACCATATTAAGCTTTGAGGATTTTACTTTTGAATGCACAATGATTACAGACAGAAAATAGAAGATACTGATCTTGGCTAATTATGACAGACTTCAATTTCCAAATTACATTACTTTCAATTTATTGTATCCTGAAGTTGACGAGACTTTGATTTCTTTCTCTCTCAAAAGTTCCTCACTGAAAGTAAGTAATTATTGTAAACTGGCAGATGAATTATCATTTAAGACATTTCAGATTTCATTAACTGTCACCAAAATCAAGAAAGGCAGAAGGACATAGACTGATAGACTTCAGGTCTACCCAGTGTATACTTCAAAAAGTTCTGAAAGTATAATGTTCTGGGGCATTCTGCCAAATAGTCTTCTCTGGAGCACAATAAAAATTTCAGCTGCTGTTACTGGATATCAAAATCTGTTCCAAAGCCAGAGTATTCCTGAAGCAACCCTTCTTCCATTCTTAGCTTACAGGACTCTTTATTTCAGTCTTGAGAATTTAAACTAGCCTAAATGTAACTTCCATAAATAGTCTTACTGATTTTCCACATAGTATTTCCCTTCCCCATATGTAGTACATTTATGGATTTTTCCATGACAGCAGGATAACTCAATGGGAATCAGGGAATATGGCTTTGAACAAACATTTCCAGAGCTATGCTCTGCCTCTGAAGACTCTCATCATCCATGATAAAAAAAACTTAACAATCTCAGGAGCCCAGGTGCTGTAGCCTAATGAAAATGAAATAAATTTAAGTGAAAAAGGTTAACTATCTTTAAAAGTATCATAAATTAAGTGATGTTAAAATATTTGGCCAAACATGCACTAAAACTGTATTAAAACACAGTTGAAAAAAATCATGGAAGAGCCCATGTTTTAAAAGAATGTGCATTTGAGGGGAAAAAAAACAACCTTGACTTCAATCAGATAGAAAGGTCATCTGAGCAAATAAGCAGTCTATGTATAAAGAGGCTATATAGAAACAGGTAGAATTCAGAATAAGGAGTTTACCTAAAACATAAACTGCTGAATAGCCCATATTAAAGATAATTAGCTGGCATATACTGAATATGTGAGCATTACAAACCCCACTTAATTTTGCATTGGCTTGTCTCTTCTGCTGTCATTTTTAGATCCAGTACTAGTTGTGACATAAGCAATTTTTACTATTATTATTAAATGGATTTCTTAAATATCTTGTTGAAAATTGTGTTGGTTGTGATCATTTGGTCTATTTAGGCTCCTCTGAGAGCTGATTCATAAATCTGGCTGTAACACAGGGCCTTTACACCAGGTTAGCCAACATGGGACTAAGGCTGAAGAGCTCAAAACCATATAGGTCCTGGAGATTACAGACTTAATCCTGATTCTGCTGTGAAAATAGCACTTTGAGCATGGGACCACCAGTGTTGGTGGCTTCAGTGAAACCTTTGTCACTTATTTGAACTCAGTTTCTTGATAATCCAGAATGGTGAGAGCCAGAGATATGCTAAGTACAGTATAGCCAAGAAATTGTTTCATTTTTAAAAGCTCTGATTTATCAGTCTCTGCTTCTCCTTCAATTCAGTTATATCCAGGAAAAAGCGATGATTTTTTATTTAAATAGCATAAACACTATTAAAAATATAACAAGAAAATAAAGAGGCACTTTTTAAGAGAGTGTCTTTGAGCCTCACATTGTCCTTGCAAAACTGTTGTCTTAATCCACTTTTCCAGTCACAATTGTTTTATCCCTTAACAGGACTTCCCTCGTTTCTTCCACTTAAACTTGATTTTCCCTTAATAGTTGAAGGACGCTTAGACAGCATCACATTAATTTCAGTGGACATTGAGTTTTATCTAATTCAGCAAGCCAGCCTTTGTTAATTAGGCCTCACAGGGCGAGTGATTGTAAAGAACATCTCTAACTGTCACTGATCAATACCACAGAAGAAGCAGTTCTAGCAGTCAATTACTCGTGTTTCTGAGAAGGAAGAAGAGTCCTATTCTTGTTAACTTCCTGAACTTTTTAAAATCACAAGGCCCCTCAGCCTATCTTCCTATCAGGTTCAACCAGACACATACAAATTTCATTTCCTCCTCCTAATGCTGAGGCAGGTTCATTGGCAGCAAAGTCTTCTAGAGCCTAGCAGTGCTTTTTAGAAACTTCTTGTGCTTTTAAAACCATGAACTTCACTGATGAGAAAGTCAACGCTCCAACAGTGCTAACAGAGATTCACTGTTTTGGCCTAGAGACATGGACTTTGTTTGATTAGGTCCCAGAAGAATAAGTATATAGAAAATAATTTAACATAATGCTACACTGAAATCCTTCAAAGATAAGGAGGGAGTAAGGAGAAAAACAGATCACAGCTATTGGCATTTCCTGATCATTTATTTCAGTGAGGATATACAAATATCACAGAATCACTACATTGGAAGAGACCTTCAAGATCATCGAGTCCAGACCATGCCTCAACACCTCAACTAAACCATGGCACTGACTGCCACATCCAGTCTTTTTTTGTACTTGTTAAACTTCATCCCATTGGACTCTGTCCTTCCATCCAACTGTTCCAGCTCTCTCTGCAGAGCCCTCCTATCTTCTGATAGATCAATACACGCTCCCAGCTTAGTGTGGTCTGTAAATTCACTAATGAAAGATTCAATACCCTCATCCATGTCATCAATAAAATATTGAACAGAACAGACCCCAGCATAGACCCCTGAGGGACACCACTGGTGACTGATCCCCAGCTGGATGCAGCACCATTCACCATTCTCTGGGCCCGGCCATCCAGCCAGTTCCTAACCCAGCACAGAGTGCTCCTGTCCCAGCCATGGGCTGCAGCTTTTCCAGGAGTTTGCTGTGGCAGGCAGTGTCAAAGGCCTTGCTGAAATCCAGGTGCACCACATCCACACCCTTTCATGCATCCACAAGGTGGGTCACTTGGTCATAAAAAGAAATCAGGTTGGTCAAACACCACCTCCCCCTCCTAAACCCGTGCTGGCTGGGTCTGATCCCCTGGCCATCCTGTAAGTGCTGTGTGATTGCACTCCGTTTGATCTGTTCCATAACTTTGCTGTGCACTGAGGTCAGCCTAACTGGCCCGTAGTTACCAGGATCTTCCTTGCCACCTTTGTTATGCATGGGTGTCACATTGGCCAGCTCCCAGTCATCTGGAACCTCACCAGTGAGCCAGGACTGCTGGTAAATGATGGAGAGCAGCTTCACAAGCTCATCTGCCAGCTCCCTCATCACCCTGGGATGGATCCCATCTGGGCCCATGGATTTATGAACATCCAAGCAGCTCAGCAGTTCTCTGACTGCCTCCTCCTGTATGAGGGGGACCATTCTGCTCCCTGACACCATCTGCCAACCCAGGAGGACAGCTGTCCTCAGGACAAACCATCTTCCCACTAAAGACTGAGGCAAAGAAGCCATTAAGTTCCTTCTGCCTTCTCCTCATCAGCAGTTACTAAATTCCCTCCCTCATCCAATAAAGAACAAAGGTTGGTCTTACCCTTCCTTTTGCTGTTAATATATTTTTGAAAACATTTTTTATTATCTTTTACAAAAGTTGCCAAATTAAGTTCGAACTGAGCTTTGGCCTCTAGTTTTTTTCCTACATGCTCGAGCAGCTCCCTTAAATACTTCTGAGAGACCTGATGCTCCTTCCAAAGATGATATATCCTCTTTTTATTCCTAAGTTCTTTCAAAAGCTCGTTGCCCATTCAGGCTGGACATTTGCCTTGACTGATCTTTTGGCCCACAGGGACAGTCTGTTCCTCTGCCTTCAAGATCTCTGTTTTGAAGCACACTCATCTCTCCTGGACTCTTGCTTTTAAGGGCTACTTCTTAAGGAATTCTCTGAATAAGTCTCCCAAATACGCCAAAGTCTGCCCTCTGGAAGTCCCATGTAAAAGTCTTACTGGTATTCCTCCAGATTTCACTAAATATCGAGAACTCTGTAATTTCATGATCACTGTGCCCCAAGCAGCTGCCAATCACCACATCTCCCACCAGCCCATCTCTATTTGCAAACAATAGGTTTAAAATAGTCCCTCCCCTGGCGGGCTCACCCACCAGCTGTGACAAAACGTTGTCTTCCATACACTCTAGGAATTTCCTGGACTGCCTTTTTTCTGCTGTATTAAGTTCCCAGCTCTTTTTGCATGTTATCCGTGCTGCGTGCATTAGTACATGCACTTCAGCTGGGCTACTGATTTGCATTTGTATATAAATTAGAACGTTAGGCATTTCCAATGAAAATACTACTTTCTGCCATTTAGAACCTGTTTTTTAATAAGCTCCTGTTCTTCTCTGGGGAGATTATGAAGTTGTCATTCTTGTCATTGAGGACCTAGAGTTAAACCCAACTTCCTGGAACAATTACTGAGTTGTTTTAATACATGATAAACAGCTAATCTGTTTAAATTACCAAAATAAATGGGTGGTAAAATATTTCCTCTGTTTATGAGAGTAAATTCCTGAGAATTTAGACATTTTCTCATTGTATATCATGTATTTTCAAAACCAATTGGTGACATCCCAAACTGGAGAACTAAAGAGACTGGCTCTTCACTTATACGCAGTAATGAATAAAAGTGAATTTAACAGTGGAATGATATTTTCTTTTTTTCCTATGACTCTCCTTTGCTGCCTCCTCTAAACTGCTGTTGTTAAAGACAGAAGAAAAACATAGCCTGTTAAGTTGTAGGTAAGAGATTCCATGTTCTGTTGCGATACTAAGTGTAGTTACTAAGGAAAAAGCTCAACTTTCAGTGGAAGACAGATGTTTACATGTGAGTGTGTCCAAGTGCCTTACAAAGTCAAAGGATAGCTAACCAATACACTAATTGACTTTAGAGCACAATTCAGCCATGAGACAATTCAGTTGTCTCTTGTCTGTTGCTTATCTCTCACTCATGTCTCTTCAGCCTTTTTTCTGAGTCTAATATTATCCTTTCCCTACAACTGGAATGAATATCTATCTCTGATAGGGCCCTTAAGATCATTTTCACTGAGAATCCTCTCAGCTATTTTCTCCTTTATAATTTTTCCTTATAAATCATCTTTATTATGCCTTTTAGAGGCTTTAACCTATACATGTAGTGTAAGAGCTTGTGACATCATTGTATACTAGGCTTTAGATGTAAAAGAAAGAAAATAAAACTGGAGACTGTTATTTAATTTTTCAGTAGTTCTAGTAGTCTCTAGTAGTTCTAATCAAAACATCTAAGAAAAAAATAAGCCATTTGCCTTATGTATACTTGTGAGACTAATTAAAAGATATTTATTTGCAAATTAAATTATTTGCTCATGTTTTATCTGTGTTTAACTTAAGGGTTGTGTTTTTCTTTTCCTCAATGGTTGAATCTTGCAAATACTTATGGTAATGCAAAGAAATGTTTTCCTTATTTTATATGTTTCAACAACAGAATTTAGTCCTGAAAGTTAACACAAGCCCATCCTTCAAAATCTTGAAAAAAAGATAGTTCTCAGCAATTAAACAGTATATTGAAAAGTACCTGTAAAGAACTCTAAGCAAACAACTTATTTTTATACTGTACGTTAAATTTTGCAAATCCAAGTTGACCTTAAATTGCAATGTATTATTACAATTGCAGATAGAGATATTACACTACTTACAATACTTACTGAGACAGAATACATGAATTTGAGAGCCTGAAAGATATCAAAAATTCTTTGCCAAGTCACTTCTGGCATAAAAAGTTATCCTAAAAAAAGAACTAAAAAAAGACTGTTATTCATTATGATAATGAGCAGAGGTTTTGATGATAGTGTCAAATGTTTCACATCTAATATAAAAATAAAAGTTTCAGTAATTCCTCCTTTAAAACAAATCTAATTGTACAGTACTGTTGTTATGCAAATTAGCTCTATTAAAAGCAGCATTTGCAACTTCCATACAAAATCTTAATATATATAAAGAAGTGAGAAAAAATTAATGTATTATGTTCCATTGTGTCTTAGAAGTTCACAGTGTGGTAAAGGCAAAAAAAAGGTATTCAAAGACATTTTAATTTGAAATAATATATCCTTTTTACAGTTTCAAGAACATTAACACCAGAAAAATGAACATAATAAATAGCAAAACACAAGTCATAGTGATTGTGCAAAATTGATTCCTTGGCATTCCATTTCATGTACGAGATAATACACACATTACGACTGGAAAAGCATCCCAGTACAATTATCAAGTACTGAGATCTTAGGAACATTGTTTGCCTCTTGCCACAGATAATACAAGCTTAATTGTAAGATGTCTGCTTCAAATTGAAAGGCAAAATTTCAGACTATAGATTTTCTAGAAATAAATATGCAATAAATAAATATATGCTTTTAAAACAATAAAGGAATTGCCATTTGAAATAAGATTTTGGCAGTATAAATATGGTAGAGTAGACATTATTTTAATAGGGTCTCAAAAATGATTAGAACATTTTGACACAAGCCAGAACATTGTGATATTTAAAATACGGAGATAAAAAGTCTCACGTAGAAACTACACATCGAAAAACCCCAGTCTACTATCCAATAACTTTTTTTCTAAAGGGATTCTGACTTTCTAAATGCAAAAAATAATACATATAAACTTGCAGCAGTGTGTCCCAGAGCCTGTGCAGTACTCTCGTCTACACTTAGTTACCCTGAGCTCCAAGAAATTAAATTCCAAAATCACCACTTGGAAAAGACCCTTGCTGGAGCACTTGGTGAAGAGCTGCAGCCCATGGGAAGGGCCCGTGTTGGAGAAGTTCATGGAGAGCTGTCTCCCATGTGAGGGACCCCATGATAGAGCAGAAAAAAGATTATTCTCCCTGGGAGAGGCAGAAACCACCTGTAATAAATGGACTATAAAGCCCATTCCCTGTCTCCCTGTGCCACTGAGGGAAGACAAGGAAGCCTGGGAAGGAAGGATGGGTGGGGTGTAAGGTGTTTTCATTATTTGTTTTACTCCTCATTATCCTGCTCTTATTTTGATTAGTAACAAAGGCAGTTAATGCCCCCAAGTTGAGTCTGGTTTTCTCCAGCTGTATTTGGTGAGTGATCTCTCCCAGTCCTTATTCTGACTCATAAGTCTTTCATTACATTTTCTCTCCCCTGTGAAGTTGTAGAGTAGAGTGATAGAGAAACTTGGGTTTCTCTCATTCAGCCAGGGTCAACACAGAACTTAAGATATTTTGATAAAAAAAGAAGTATTTACCACTATGTATAATGTGACTTCTTTATGGTATGGCATTATCTTTCATAGAATCACATATAAAAAGATCAGAAAATTACCATCACAGGTCCAAGTAGCTGACGAATTGTATTAAGATTCATCAACAACATTTATATAAAGAAAATATAGTCTTTTGGTTGAGAACTCACCTAGCAGCATTAGTTTTCTGATAAAAAAAGTAATTTGCAGAGATGTAACTAAAGAATCATATACAGTCTGTATGAAGACAGATTGCATGAAAAGCTTATTGCCATTGGCTCCTTATTACATTCATTTCTTCTCTAAGGACATTGCAACTTATTACTCCATCAGCTACTGTTTACACTGGATTTATACTTCTCAATGTCCAATTTGAAAATAAAAACATTGCGAATAGGTACTAATTCTATTAAAATAACTGTAATTGTCTTCTTTCTTTTTATAAGATTGAGTAAAGAGAACTTGTAAGAGAAAATTTTCCATTAGAATAATATCCTCAAGTAAGCTTTCTCTTTCAATATTATTAATGATTCTTCATTATCAAAAATAATTATTTATTTCTTATAAAGATTATTATCCACTCCGCATAGCTTTGATCAACTCAGAAGTTATAAGAAAATTAGGAATACTTTTTTTTTATCCTTGATGTGATTTTTTGTATTCTTTTTGTTTTAAAACATTTTTGGAAGTTGCTAATATTCAGTGGAAAAACTGCCATGCAAATAGACAAACCTCATTTTCTTCAATAATATTTAAGAAAAATACAGTGCAACAAACATTGTGGAGCAACAAGATTATTTTGAACAGTTCTTGAAACTCAGCAGTTCCAAATGCACACATTGAACAAATTCTAAATAAGGTTGACAGAGTGGAGAAAGGTCTGCAAATATTATCAGTCTGATGACCTTATTTACACTTTGCTTTCCTCCCAAAATATCTGTGATGCATGAAGTTAGTAATACAATATAATACTTTTCCCTTATGCAGCAGTTTTCATCTGAGGTGTCAAAGAATTTCACCAACATACAATTCATCTCTGTAACATTGCTTCAGTAAATCTTGTTCCACTCAATTACTTAAGGTGAACTGAGCCTCATACCTACTTTGCAGACACAATGAATGGAAAACAATACATTAAGAAATTCTAGGATCCAGCCATTTCTCTAAATTCACTCTCAACTGTATCTGCATATTCCCAAGAGATATTTATTTATTCCATTTTGTTATATATGTATATGTTTCCTGTAGAATACTTTACTACATCACTGGATGAGGTAATTTGCTGATTAACTAGTTTTGATTAGGAGATTTTACTTAAATGTCAAAACTAAATACCTCTTGGAGTGATTGGTTTCAACAGCTACTTCTATCCTCTTTGAACATGAAAAGTAATTAATTCCTGTTATTTTAATACTCCTTTTGTTTATTTAAATCTGTTACATCTTATTTTGGTCTTTTGCTTCCTAAATTTCTGTTGATCATTCTTTTTGTTTTCCTGGAAGTTTCAAATTGTTGTGTCATGGTTTGACTCTGTCCTGATGCCAGACGCCCCAAAAAGCTCTTGTTCACTCCTCTGCAGCTTGACAGAGCAGAGAAAATATTAAGAGGTCTTCATGAGTTAAGGTCTGGGAGAGAGATCATTCATTAAATACCATCATGGGCAAAACAGTCTCAACTTAGAGATACTAAGTGAATTTATTACTAACAAAATCAGAGCAGGATAATGAAAAGTAAAAAAAGCCCTTAAAAATACCTTCTCCCTCAACCCCTCCCTCTCACTGACAGCACAGGGAAAGAGGGAGCTGGGGCTTACAGGTCAGTTCATCACCTGTGGTTTCTCTCACTGCCCAGGGAGAGGAATCCTGCCCCTGCTGCACCGTGGAGTCTCTCCCACAGGAGACAGCTCTCCATGAACTTCTCCAGTGTGACTCCATCTCACAAGCAGCAGCTCCCTCTACACTTTGGCAACGTGAATTCCCCCCACGGGCACACAGTCCTCCCAAAGCTGCTGCAGTGTGGGTCACTTTTCCAGGGGGTACAGTTCTCCAAGAACAGGCTGCTCCAGACTGGGATCAGGGCCTCTCTCTCTCCATCAGGTCTCCTACTGGATCACAGTCTCCTGCAGACATCCATCTGCTCTGGCATGGGGACCTTCCCCATGGGAGATGATGGGTGGATCTCTGCATCCCCCATGGATCCCATGGGCTGTGGGTGGATCTCTGCATCCCCCATGGATCCCATGGGCTGTGGGTGGATCTCTGCAT
>WBND01000376.1:862420-908201 GCA_013398595.1 Tychaedon coryphoeus
ATCTCTGCATCCCCCATGGATTGCACGGGCACAGCTGCTTCACCATGGTCTCACCATGGCTTGCAGAGGAATCTTGGCTCCAGCTCCTGGAGCAGCTCCTGCCCCTCCTTCTCCTCTGATTTTGATGCCTCTGTGTTGTTTCCCTTTCACATTCTCACCTCCTCCTCTTCTCTGGCTAGAATTAAAATTGCTCGCCAAACTTCATTTTGATTTCTTCTTAAAAATGTTATCACAGAGATGTTACCAACATATCTAATTGGCCCAGCCTTGGCCAGTGGCATGTCCATCCTCAGAGCCATCAGGAATTGGCTCTGTCAGACGTGGTGGAAGGTTATAGGAGCTTCTCATGGAAGTCACCTCCATGGGCCTCCCACTTCAAAGAGCCAGGCCATGCAAAAACAATAGAGATTGCCTTTAGGCTTCTTCAGGTATTCAGTCCAATCGCGGTATAGCATATATTTTGCAATAATGATGTATTTGTACATTTATAAATTAGGTGATATTTGTTTCTACACAACAACATGATATTGCTGATGCTTCAAATTACTGTAACCATTAGGTTGTTTTCTATTAGAAAGAGCTTGACAACATGTAAGTGGTAACTACTCTGATTAGATAACTGTTTTTACACCCTTTTAGAAGTTTAACATATTTTTCTGCAACTGATAACTCTAATTATTTTATTTAGTACTCAAGGGTGATTTAGTAATATTGAGCTGATTTGAGGTGTTTTAACTTACCAAAGCACTTTCGTAAGATTGGTTTTGCATATATGGTTCAGACCCCTCACTGTCTCAGCTATCTGATCACAGCTGAAAGCTACCTCAGGAAAAGCAAAAACACACTCAACCTTTTGGCCAATCAGCATAATCTTCAATTTCTTCTCATCTTCAGTGTGTAATGTATCTCTCAAGGTTTTTTCTTCAAATACACTAAGAATGCCCTTTTGTTTTCTTTATTATGTCCTTTACTGGAAGTACCTCATTTTGTGCCTTAGTCTTTCTGATTTTGCTAACGTTTCTTTACTGTTCCATTAGTAATTCTTAGCTTTTCATTACTTCTATATAGCAATTTTATTCCTTTAGTTATTTAGTAATTCCTTTAGTAATTTAGTAATTTTTGTCAACTTTTTTTCTTTGTAGTTTCAGGTCATGCAAGATCCAACACTTAACTCTATTTAATCTCATTATATGTTCTATCATTCTTCTTCATAGCAATTCTTTGTCTTTCTGTTCCTAATGTTGCTTTTTAAGGAATTATTGGCTCTCTAAAATACCTGATTTCATAGACTTTTTTCCTAGGGGACCTTGCATCCCAGAGTTTCTATTGTCCATTGTCATCAGTTTGCTCTTGCTTTCACTCCTTTATAAGGATTAGGAATTCTTCAATTTCAAAATTATTCTTATCAAATTTTCTCATACTTACAAATTTCCAAAATTTCTCAACAGTAGTTTCAGTTAAGTCTATAAAACCAATGTTTTTAGCCTTCATTTATCTCATTTCAAACTATAAATGAATGTTCTTCTTGAATGCATCTTGAACCCTAGGCTTGGGTTATACCTACATGGACAGAAATACTCCCAGAAATGTGTAAGATGTATTCACTCAGCTGAGAAGATCTTCAGACTCTAGTCAGCATGCCTCCGTTGTGTAAGTGGAAGAATTGACATTTTAAGACAGCCTCATGCAAGCTAGCCTTGTTATTTCTGCTATCCCTGGACAGGTATCTTGGACAACCTTGGGTGCTGCTTCAAATGGCAAGAGGTGAATATCTCAAAGGAACTGAGTTAATGCATCACCACACTGAGTAGATCTCCTATAACAATGCAGACACCTAGATCAAGTAACACTTAATCACAAGCTGACAACTACATTATAAGTGTATGAGCCTCATTCATTGCCTCCCATTGCACAATTTAGTTGCAGAAACATAAGTAAATAATCTAGCATTAGTTCTGGTACCCTTGCCTGCAGACCTTCAGTTGCTGCCTCAGAAAGGCAGAGTAGTTCCTACCTTATGTTTAGCAGTCAAATGCTGCTGCCTCACACGTAGCAGAGTGGCTTCAATGGCACTGGATACAGATATTTTGGTAAATTTATTTATTACTTATAATAAAGTGAGATAAATCTGACCATTAGTCTTCATCAAACCAAGTAAATTCTAATATTGATTATATATTAAGGATTCTACTTCTTCTTACAACCATTCCTCACCCTTTTCTGTTAATAAATAATGAGCTAAGGTTGATAGAAAATTTACTGATTAATCCTCCTCTTCCTCATCTGCATAATCAAAATGGCTATGCCTCTTGGCTTGTAGAACTTTGACCAGAATTCTGTAGGGTTTATTGCAGTATTTCTTTATTTGGTCTAATTTTGTTATCACCTTATTGCGTTCATCTCTATTTCTGAATGAATGGTGCAGCACAAAAAGGGAATGACAAGCATTAGACTGGTACTTGGCCCTGTTGGATCCATTAAGGTTCTAACATCATGTGTAATAACTGCAGATTTACTAGCAGTGAAATCTACAATAGTTCGCTGGGCTAGATACATATCACATGTCTACAAGGTGCAAAGGGTTGACAGTAAAGATGGCTGATGTAAGGCAGATTTCCATGGAGCCTTACAGGTTGTCTTGCCATTACTGCCAACATCAGATCACTTTAGCTGCTGATGTTGCTGTAGACCTCTAAATTAGCTGTCAGTGTAGTGCTCCAATATCACTGCTGGCAGGCAGTGGTACCAGGATTGGTCCAGCCAGGGAGGTGTGTGGCGAAAATAGAGGGATGGGAACCATGGAATTGCCCAACAAATAAAGAACTTTAATGGATAAAATAACAAATGTAGAAACCACATGGTCCGAGGGGCAGCATCCAAAGACCTGGAGGTATGGTGAATGCAACAATGGTCCAATCAATAATGAGTACAAGAAACAGAATCATATATGCAATGGGCTTTCAGCCAACCATGTATGAAAACTAAGAACATAATCTGTAACAGACTGACCAGCATATTGGCTCCCATGAGACAACTCATCTTTCTATTCTCTGGCCATAACCTCAAAGGATGCTCTCTGCCCTAGGTAGGTGCTTCCCAGTACCAGATGCTGAAGCTCTCTGCATATGCAGGTGAAGCCACTTCCCTGTCCATCCCCACCAGACCCATTTCCACACTCCAAAATTTCCTTTAAACTCATAGAGTACTCATATTTCCCTACTTGATCTAGCTTCTTGCTCTGATTGTGCTTCAGCCCCTGATTCAGAGAATCCATCACCAGCAAATAGGTACACCAGATTTTTAGAGGCCTATAAATTGAAAGACTGAAGTAGTTCTTCCTACATAATGCTAATATTAATAGAAGTAACCAGAATAGAAGGATACAGACTGGATATTTTCTTGCCAGCAACTACTTCTGTCCTGACTTGAGTATGAAAAATGCCTCAGAAAACAAAGTGAAAATAGCACCTCTTTTTTTTCTTAACCCACTCTACCGCAAACACAAAAGTACAAAATAACTCTAATTCTTCTACCACAGCAAATACAAAAGTACAAAATAACTCTAATTCTTCTCTCATTTATACTTAGCCGGTATCCATGAGTCTCAGTGGTGTTAATCTTGGCTTTTTGGATACCAGGGGAATATACGAAATGTGAGGGTGAAAAGAAGTTGCAGCAAGTGATATAGCATTTGTGAAGATGCTAAGATGATAAGGCCATTCAAAAACATCTAAAAAACATTTTAAAAAATGTTGTCTGTGGCCATTTCTCGACATGCAGCAACCAGCTGAGTCATACCTTAGTCATGAAAATGTTCTCCAAATCTCTTCATCTTCAGCGACACTTCCCATCTGCTATGATAAATGTAAGTGACAGCAGTTAGGATACCAGTTTCATACTTCCAAACTAAAGCTGTGTGGAGAAAGAAACAAAGACAAGAAAAATTGTAAAGTTTGCTTTGCAACTACTCCATACATTTGACTTTTGGGACAATCAAAATACGGGAATAGGTCTAGACTTATTCTATATCTACCATCAAAGGGACATAGTGTTGTAAACAAGTCCATACTCCTTGATTTCAGAGCGGAAACTAGTACTGGTTGTTTTTATTACATATAGTAGACATAACATAAGGAAAATTTCGTGGTTGTAGATTTGGTTGTGCAGTCCATTTGTATTCTGGTTCCTTATCTGATGAAATCATACAGCAGCCTCTCTTCTGCATCATCCATTCCATACTGTTCAAAACCATCTCAGAGAATATTGCATGATTTTAAAATACAAGCAACTTAGTTTTTCTTTGGCTTTGGCAACTGTTTTGTTTGTCCATAGTTTAATTCTGTGTAGATTCTTCAAGTTATGCTGTAATTTTTACATAATTCTTGTTTTCCTTCTGTTCACATAAGTGATTTTTTTTCTGATTTGGATATAGGAGTTTTTCTTTCAGCAATGAAGATGCACAGTTGTCTAAATATCTTACAAAGCAAACAAGCAGACAAAAAACAAAATAACTTTTAGTTATCCTCAGCTTTCATTTTACTAATAGTGAATCCTTTGAATTTCTCTGTCACAGAAGAAACAGACAGTTAATTTGTCATGAGCTTACTTGTCTCTTCATTTCTGGCTGGCACCCTATGAAAGGATATTAATTAATTAAGTCTACACTCATTAGATGAATTTTTTGCTTTTTTACTGAAAAGTTGCCTCAATTAATCTAGTTTGATCACAAGCCTACCTTTGATCCCCAAACTTCAGTAATTCTGTATTTCATATATCAGATCTCCTGACTTCGTAAATTCTATATTTTGCCAGCACTGGATCATAGAATCCAGGATAAGAGAATGGTTTGAGTTGGAAGGAACCTTCAAGATCATCCTGTGTCAACCCACCTCCCATGGTGCCCCATCTCTCCTCTGTGTTCCCCTCAGCTTCCCTGAAGTTTCTCTTTTCCAGAAAGGTGGAGACTATTTACCAGTGGACAAGGTAACAGGACAAGGGAGAATGTGATTAAGTTGAAAGATAATAGGCTTAGATTAGATACTACAAAAAAAATTCTTTGCATTGAGAATAGTGGGACATTGGAACAGGTTGCCCAAGGAAGCTGGAGATGACCCATCCCTGGAGGTTTTCCTCTAGATTGGGAGGGGGCTTTGAGCAACTTTGCCTAGTGGAAAGTGTCCCTGCCCATGGCAGGGGTGTTGGAACTAGATAATCTTCAAAGTCCACTTGCAACCCAAACCATTCTATGATTCTTGTAGGCTCCCGTCATGTACTTTGCTCAAGATCTCAATTAGGTCTCCAGAAACCTTCTCTTCTCTAGGCTGATCAATCTCAATCCTCTCATCCTTTTCTCATAGAATAGATGCTTCATCCCTCTAATCATCTTGCAGGCCTGCTCTGGGCTTGCTCCAACAGATTGATGTCCCTCCTGTGCTGAGGACTGCAGAGCAGGCTGCAGCACTCAAGGTGGGCTCACACCAGAGCAGAGCAGAGGGGCAGAATCCCCTCTTGCCCTTCTGGCCATGCTGCTTTTGATGCAGTTCAGGATACAATTGGCTTTCTGGGCTGCGAGTGCACGTTTCCAGCTCATGTCCAGCCTCTCATTAACCAGAACTCCCAAATCATTCTCAGCAAGGCTGCTCTCAATCTGTTCTGAAATATACATTATTTTGCAAGGGACATGCAAGTTTTGCAACCCAGAAAATGACAGCTTAAGTGACCACTTGAACGCTTTTAAGACTATCTTTAACAAGCTTGGTTATCATTGCTTCAGCAAGTTTGAAATGTTTTACTTTAAAGTTCTGCTAGTTTCCCCAAGATTTCCTACTCAAACCCCTTCTAATTTGTGCCTTGTAGAATGGTTCGAATTGGAATGAACCTTCAAAAATCATCTAGTCCAACCCCCATGTCATGTCAAAGGCATCTTTCACTAGATCAGGATCTTCAAAGCCCCTTCCTACATGACTTTGAACATTTTCAGTGGGGTTTCCATGACTTCTCTGAGGAACATGTTCTAGTGTCCCACCAACCTTATAGTTAACCTTACTTCCAAACTAAATCTGCATTCTATCAGTTTAAAACCATTGCTCCTTATCCTGTTACTACAGGCCTCAGCATCTGTCTTTTTTGTAAGACCCCTTTATAAAATGAAAAGAGCATTAAGATCTCCCTGAAGCCTTCTCTTCTCCCAGCTTTCCTATGCCAATTTTCTCAGTCTGTCTTTACAACCACTTCCCTCAGCCTCCTAGTCACACTGCTTTTGATGCAGCCCAGAATATCACTGCTTTTATGAGCTGCAAGCACACATTGCTGGCTCACGTCCACTGAAGTATTCTGTGTTTTTGTAAACCAAAACTTTTATTAGAAGGTTTTGCAGATGGAGAAATTTTCTGCAAAAATTTCTGTTTAATGAACATTTTCTAAAGGTGTAAAATAAACATTACTTTTTACTACATCAATTGTTAATTTGGTTATGCAAAAGAAAAAGTAAAAATAATTACTGACATAATAATATTCCATAATTTATCTTTTAGTGGTCTCTATTCTCCATATCACAGAAAATTAATAAAAGCAAAAACTTCTATTTAAGTGAAAGTGTTAGATTATTAGAGAATGAATCCATATTGAGTACACATTTCTTTGCCATTATCTACATGTAAGTTTGAAGATATTCATACAAAAGGGTCCTTTTCTGTCTTTGACTCACATTTCACTTGGTTTTTGTATCATTTTTCTTTCTGGAACACATTGATAATGTATTTCATTTCCAGCATGCCAGTTAGCAAGAAATTCACATGCACACCCTATGACAGATGTCCTTAATGATGCATGAACTTTCCAGAGTAATTTCATTAAAGTTTTAATAGTAGATCCTCATAAACTATAAATTGTCCTCATCTGACCATCACACATTTACACACCTACCAGAATGCATATTCAGACAGTTAAACATTTCCCAGTGCTCATCTCTTCCCATATGTCTGTATGTTTCTTCCCCTTGAAATTAGGTTTGGGCAAACAGGTGAACATATGCTGTCTCTGGAAAGCACCAAGAAATAAAACTCTGAAGCAGCAACACATTTGTTCACCTGTCCTAAGAATATTTAAAGCTGATTATTTAGACACTGTTAATAACCTAACACTAATCTTTTTCCCTATGCATAGTTCTTGAAATTCAAACCTGACATATATCCCTACTACAAAGTGTGGTTTCCAAGGTGTCACATAGGAGCTTGTCTGTTATGCCTGGTAGTTACAGCTCAGATAGGACATTCTGAGGCTCTTTGAAGTAACTGCCTTAATGTGCACACCAGCAAGGAAATACCAAAATACTGTGAATCAAGGGAAAGACACAACAGAAGACAGGGCCTCCATTAATAACCTTAAAATAACTTGCTGCATTTTTTTTCGTTGGGTACTCTGAACAGGCTGGGCCTAGGCAACTCAAGAGGGATGAAATTGCAGAGTGAAGTAATTGCAAAAGAGCAGACCAGCAAACAGGTGGATAGAGGCACTGTTTTTCAAGAGAGAAAAAATTATCTGTAGGCTAAAATTTGGACAGAAGAATAAGAACCATAATGTATCAAAACACACAATGCCAGAACTTATTGTCTTACTGAAATTTGTGAGACACCTGTTCTGAATAAATCCGTGAAATAATTTTTCTTCCCAATGATAATGAATTTTCATGATTTATTGCCACAGGAAGCTGTGGAGATATAAGCAGGTTTATTAATTATAAATCCAAAGTAATTAGGCAGAGTCATACCTATAAGAGTCTTACATCCAACAGTTGAAGATGTGGGCGCAGTTAAAAAGAGATGGATGAAGGAAAGTGGCCAAATTTTCAGGTTCCTCCGAATTAGTATCACTTTCCAGTACTTTCCAATCCATGGAATAATTCCTGTGTTCACACATCTAAGGGAACACTAATGAAGTTAAATAAAAACCTTTAACAAACTCAGATAAATGGAACTGAAAGAAATGAACAGAACAGACAGAAAGTGACATAAATTTGAAAGATAATTGGAAGATTTTAAAATTAAATTTTATCTATAATCAATATATGTTAGATAAAACGAGATGAGTCAGATGAGAGTCTAAAGAAAATTCTGCCAATTTTGTTGCTTAAGAGTTGGCGTGTAGTCCCATACTAGATTCACTACACTACCTCAGGTGCTTCTACTGTTCTGGCAGATACATCTCAGTGAATGTCTCTGCCATCCTAGAATGATGAATGAAGAGCATAAGGAATAATGTCCTACAGGTATTTAAAATTGAACAAGAATCGTGTTTAGATACATCAATCAGTTCTCTTTCATCTTTAATAGATCACTAACAATAAATCTACAGTGCAAAAATGTGAAATATTGACATTCTCTGTAAAGATAAAATATGTGATCAATGTATTTTTAAATAGAGAGAATGCAAAAAAAATCTGAAAGCTTTAGTGACCCTAAAAAGGAGTAATTGTGGTGGTGCTTGAAAAGCCACTCACTTGAAAGTGGTACATGGCTGCAAATTCCTGCACAGAGATTTTTAGCAATACTTTGAAGTCTTCTTATACTGTGTTTTACTCTGTACATGGCAATAAGGAATGCTTTCCAGAATGCTGAGGAATGTGTTGTAGCTGCTATATGCTTTTTGTTATATTTGATACATATTTTGATGTTTGTGGCAATAAATTGTCTAGTATAAATCCTCCCAACATGGAGATAAAGAAAATACAAACCCAGGAAGTGCAGTAGGAACTGCACAGATAAAGTCCAACCAAGTTTCCTAACTTCCTGATTTTGAATAAACTTGGTAGTTTATTTGGAAAATTTGGAAGTTAAATGAAAATATTGAAGTCAAGTTTAGCAGAAGAGAATCACCAACTATTAATGGAAAGGCAATCCAGAGTGGAAGACTTAACTATCTGTCTACAGAGCTACATGTTCAAAAAGTACTGTGACAGCATTTAGAGTCTCAAGTGAATTCAGGGAAAGCTTTGTGGATGAATTTTTTATCACAAAAATTATTGTAATCAACTGACAGGTTTGCAGGTTTTTTAGTTAATTCTGCATAATAATTTAAAATTTTCGGGCAAAGCAAACAAAAGGGATTGACCTTCACCATTCTGAAGAAAGTAAAGCAAAACCATATCTTGTACTTCAATAAAGAGGAATTAAACAAGCTTGAGAACTTGTTTGTGCAGAAAGTGATATGAAGAGAAAAGTGTAGACTAAGTGTTATTTCTTAAAAATCAGTAACATCAAAAGCTTTCAGGTAAACTATTCACATACAAAGGAAAGGTAAGCTTAGGAGGTCAGAAAACAATGTAGTTGAATGAAAAAGTTGCTTGATAATCTGAAAACCTAAAGGCAATAATAGAAAAAGTGAAAACAGTAACATGAAATCTCTATGAAAGAATAGTAAAAGCATATAGTTACAAATTCAGAAAACGTAAGGAGTTAAAACTAGCAGAATATTAACTGCAATAGGATGTTCCCCAAGCACAGAAAAATTTTAAGAGAAGTTGAGAGAAATAGTGAGGTGAGCAACTGAGTGAAACAGAAGACATTTAAACATTCAAAGCCTTTTAACTTCAGCTCTGACAAAAAGAATATCATGAGCCAGTACTCCAACATTTACAAGTAAAAGCAAAGGCATAAGTGAAATGAACATGGCAAACAGTAGAAAGACAAGTCTACTCCTGGAAATGTGCCAATGAAACTCTATTTTTGCCTCAACAGGAAGAAATACACTTTACATTGTAATATAATTTCCCGGACCACCAAAAGACATTTGTGTTCCTCCTTTCTTCTCAAAGCTCTATGAAACTAAAATTTGTGGGGGTTTGGTGACATGAAATTATTTTATGTTACTTGTCCCTCTCTTTCACTGAAAAGAGAGACAGCTGATGAGAATTACTTCATCATCATGTGCTTGGAACCTCTGTTGTTATCAGAACACCTTTTGGAAAGAAGTTGGGGGCTTTGAAAACTGAGACAGAAATTAGAGATCCCAGGTATTTGACTAAGAATTCAGTGGATTGAACTTATTGCTGTGATCATCAGACTATGAAATGCTGCAAGAAAAAATATTGCTCCTGAAGGAAGTAAAGGGATTCATGAGCAAGAAAAGCTTTCTAATCTTGTGATTGTGATGCTACAGAGCATGTTTTGGTGAGTAAGACAAACGTCTGGGGAATTTTCAGGTAAAGAGTCCTGTGCTGGGTTGAGTGTTTTAGTATACTCCATGACTGCAAATGCTCTGTAGAAAAATTGTATTTTAGAATTAAGAGTATTAGAAGAATTATTTTAAATTTGTGCCTGAAGGCACAGTTCAAGGAAGGAAGAAAGCAGTAGTGGATGAAGATTAAGCCATGGATTAATTGAAAGTCCAAGGGATCTGACAGACTGCACCTTGCAAATTTCTGTGATCCTTGTAAAATCACTCTCCATTATCTCTGAGAAAATGTGGAGATTGGAAGACACTTCTCACAAACAGAACAAAATAAAAAGTTATAATCAACTTTAAAAGAGGCCAGAAGGTCAATCTAGGCAACTACAGCCTTGCTCGTCTTACTTTCATCCCTGGAAAAATCATGATGTGGGTGTGATTCAAGCCAAGGAAGTGGGAGTGACAAGGAGCAGGCAGCATGGATTTACTAAAGGTATATTGTGCCTGATCAACTTGATTGCATTTTATGATAAAATGATTGAATATGTAGGCGGGTAGAGAGAAGGGTATATCCAATATCTTGACTTCAGCAACATTTTAGACTTTTCCTCCTTTAATATTACTATGGACAGATGAGCATACTATATTTATTACTATATATAGTGCATGAGTGAACAAATAGATGAACAAAAAAAGTATTTTGATGGTTGAACTCAGATGGTAATGGATTTTACTCTATCCAGATGCACCTAACAAGAGTCTTACCAAAGGTATCCATCCCAGCTTCTCATATATTTAAAGTTTTCATCAACAAACTAGAGGCAATAATGGAGAGTAGATTCATCAAATTCACAGTTGACTTCAAACTGAGGTGATCAGTCAATATGCTTGGGAGCAGGGCTGCCATTTAGAAAATCCAGACAGAATGGAAGAATGGAGCTGCTCTGTAAAAAAGGCCTGGTATGGCAGTAGGAACATCTATCATGGTATTTCCTAGCAGTTCCCAGGATGTATGTACATAGGCAGAGTCTATAGATCCAGGGAAGGGGTTGTCTGCCTCATTAGGTTGCATTTATTATAAATGCTGGAGAAATAACGTTAACAAAGAGATGGATGGATGGATGGATGGATGGATGGATGGATGGATGGATGGACGGATGAATGGATGGAAAAGTACAGTGGTGTCTGCCTACAAAGCCTACAGCTACAAGGACACCAGGGCTGGAAAAGATATTCCAAGGGGGTCATGTCAGGGCACCAACATTGCTGCCTCCACACTTTTATAATCTGGGTCACCCACAGTGATGAGATCCCCAGCTGAAGCACCAAGTTGCCTTTATGGTTATGGCTAGAGTTCAGGGAGCCAGAGAGCCTGAAACTCCAGGGTCAATGAGGCTGAAAAAGTCAAAGGGAATCACAACAGGGCAAACATTTCTCCTCCTACCCTTTATAATCTTGGCCACCCATGGGAATTGTGACGTCAGTCTCAGTGCCAAGCTGCCATTACAGTTAAGGTTAGGGAGCAGAGAACAACAGAGTCTACATCTCCAGAGACACTGGAGTTGGAAAAGGCATGCAAACTGGGTCATAGCAGGGCCTCAAAATAGCTCTCTGTCAGTTTTATATTTTGGGCCACCCATAGTGATGGGAACCTTAGCCTCAGTGCTTCCTCTATGGCTAGATTTAGGGTTCAGAGAGCCAGAGAGCCAGAAAGGCCAAAGCTCCAGGGACAGTTAGGCTGCAAAAGGCAGCCCAAGATCACAGCAGGGCACAAACCCTGCTGCCTCCAGACCTTTCTAAACTGGATCACTCATGGTCCAGCAATGAGGGGCAGGCATATGAGAAGTTACTGAGGTCCCTTGGCTTGTCCAGCCTGGGGAAAAGAAACTGAGGAGACCTCATTGTGTTCATTCCTCACAAGGGGAAGCAGAGGGGCAGACACTGATCTCTCTAGTGACAAATGACTGGGTCCAAGAAAATGTCATGAGGCTGTGTCAGGTGAGATATTAGGAAAAGATTTGTCACTCAAAGGATGATTGAGCATTGGAACAGGCTCCTCACGGAAGCGTTACAACACTTAGCCTGACAGAGCTCAGGAAGCGCTTGGACAATGCTCTCAGGTACCTGGTGTGATTTTTGGGGCTGTCCTATGCAGGGCCAGGATGCAATGATTCTGAGATCACTGTGAGTCCCTTCCACATCAGGATTTTCTATGATATTGTATTCTATGATAACTGAGAAATATAATTGGGCATCTCTCACTGCGTATGTTTCAGAATAAATTTAAATATTTTAACCTTGGTTCTCAAGGATTTAGAAAAGTATTTTGAAATAGAATTTAATTTAAGAATACTGTTTGGTGCTGTAAGTAATAAACCATATGCATAAACTGCTACTACAATAGTGTAGAAATATACTCTGCTATGGAGCCATAACAATGAAAGGGTCTTTAAAAGGTTCTGTAGTCTCTTCTCACACTAAGAGGCACATGAATTAAAAATAAAGCTTTCCTGACAGATATTTGTCAAAACAGTTCTTTAAATTTCTCTCTTTGACAGTGTCCTTAAACCATTTATTCTGATGTTGCATTAGAGTGTTTTTCTTTAGGTGAACTTTGGTCTCCTTTGCTTCAATTTAAGAGCACCACTTCTTTTCCTATCTCAAATCCTATGAGATGGGTTTGACCTACAAGTGTAACAAATAATTTGAAAAAGCCTCACATTTCTGGGAAGCAACAGAAAGCACAGATTGGAAGAAAGGAAGCAAATCACTTCTATATTCATAACACTCTAAAAAGTAAAGTTTAGACTTCATATAGAATGTAATTTACAATCTTGGTTACCTACATTAATGAACTTAAATTGAAATAGGTTCAGAGAAATGTCAAAATAATTACAGTAATGAAAAACCAAGCTAATGAAAAGAGGTTAAAGGACTTGACTTATTTATATAAGGAGTCATTTCATTTTGTTAAGCTAAATATTTGGGGCTTTGGAAGATGTGAAAAAAGAACTAATTAAATTGGAAGATAATGCTGCTGAAAAGCAAACAGCTACAAATGGATTATGAGTATAATTCCAGACAAAATAAGAAAAAGCATTTGCAGTCATGAATTAAATTTTCAGATAAGCCTCTATACAGGGCTGGGGGGGGTGGGGAGGGGCAATTAATTTAATTGCTCTAATATAGTATTTGATAAAATGTTATCTGGACTGCATCAAAATAGGGGCAGGTTTCTGTTCAATACTAGGAAGAAATCCTTCATTATGAGGTTTATGAGGCACTGGAACAGGTTGCCCAGAGATGTTGCAGATGCCTCATCTCTGGAAGTGTTCAAGTCCATGTTGGATAGGGTTTTTGGCAATCTGGTCTAATGGAAATTGTCCCTGTTCATTGTGAGAAGGTTGGACTAAATGACCTTTAAGGCCCTTTCTAATCCATAATATCCTCTGATTTTTTGCAGATTCATTTCTGGAGTGCATTTTGCCTTAATGACCGCATGTAATAATTCAGTGTTACTGACACCACACTGATTCTCCAAAGTTTCTCCACTTCTTTGCAACACCACTTACTTTTAGCTAAATAGCCCAAAACATGAAGTCAAGTCAAGAAAAATCCTTTCTCTTCCCCAAGAACAACTACAAGGCTACCTGAAGTTTTTGAGATCTCATCCAGCAGTCCATTTGGGGTTTTTGGCATGCTGTGTGGCTGGCAGACGTTTAGGGACTGTGCAGAGGCTGACTACGGGCAGGGTGAGGGGCAGTGCACTGTCCCACCTTCACAGAGCTCACCCCACACACACACTCCCACCCAGCTGTTTTGAGCCAGTCAGTCATTCCTCTGATCTCCTACATATGTGTATGTGCCATTCTCCAATACTGAAATTGCCTTCTATAAGGAAATAAAATGGATAGTTGATATATAACGACTTCATTAAAAAGATATGAATTCTTGTGGTTAATCAGAGGAAAAAAATCATAAATATGTTTATCTGCCTCTAGGGCTGAATACAAATGAAAGGAGCTAAACTCCTAGCAGTACATTTTCAATAACTGCAGAATTACTTAGCTAGTCCACTTTTTAAATGGATATTTTTTTAACAACACACAATTTCTAATGATAGGTAATCCTGTGAGATGTCTTAACCAAACAAAATAAAAATTCATACTTTTGTAAGTGATTGAAAAATTAATATTTGAAATATCTATTTTGAGGATATACCTGCCTGGTGAGATTTAGTATACTGAAAGGGGATAGATTTGTTTATTTATTTTAAAAACCCTAATTGAGAACAAAACTGAATTATTCTTTCAAGCATCATAGAAAATTTAATATGTGCTTAGAAATTAGCATTTTGGATTTTATAATCACAGCTTTGCACTGATCAAATTTATAACATTATTTATTTAGAAATATGAACACCTAGTTAGTTTTAGAGGAAGAAATTTTAATGGCTAAGCAGAATACATAAAGGTCTTAGGTCTGCTATTTAACTAGAAAACAGCACACAACATTATGTCATATAAAAACCCATGTTATCTCAAAATACGCCATGAGAAACTGGTATTTTATCTCTGTAATCTGTTTTCCCTGAGAACTGCAAATACCATGGTGTAGACTTGAATCTTCTGTGATGATCTGATAAAATGGGTAGTACCTACCAGTTCTCTCAATTGCCTCTAGTTAGCTGGGAATGAGACTCAAATTGCCCAGGATTTTTAATTCTTTTCCCCATCAGAAATTGTTTCTCCTGCCCTGTGAACTAACACACTGAATTTTTTTGCAATGTAATTGGAAATAGTACTTTTGAGATCTGGTATTAATGCTGCTTCCTTTGTATTTGATAAAAAATATCATTAAATGCTCATGTTATAAGAATTACTCTGAAAGAGTCTTTTAAAACTTCACTGCTACACATCAGAAGTAATTCTGCAGTCTTCAATATCATCTTTTGTCTTCTATGTTACTATAAGAAATCTACATACAGATCTATGTCCTCATCATCCCCATGGCATTACTTATTCACTCACATTCAGAAAGAAATGTTCAATTATATTACTGCATATATTAATGTAAGTCTCTACTCTGTCTTTAGACAGTAGTAGTGCATTTAATTCCTTTTTATTGTCTATGCAGGATGCCAACATGTACAGGTACTCCTACAGGACTTTTTGGATTTTTTGTCCTGCAATTCACTGCAAGGAGTTATATAGGTTCAAAGCCTGAAGAAATATATTCATAGCTATTGTAGCACTATCCAAGGAGCCTTACAGTCCCTACCCACTTCCTACCCACAAACCACACAGTAAGTGTAATGAATAAAATATTTAAATGACACCAGCCTCCACATCCTCTTTTTATCCAGGAATTAACAGCATTTGAACCTGGGGGAGGAGGATGCATATGAAATACAGGAACCAGACATATTTTACTTTCTTTTTCATTGCTCTTTAAAAATAGTTACTTTTATAGCAAAATAGCTTTCTTCACCAGACAATACCTGTGATCTTGAGATATGTCCATTAGTACTACATTTTCCAAAGCATTAACTCATAGCAGTCACCAAGGAGTCCTTTTACTGGCACAAGGGGTCAGGGAAGGGGAGTATGAGAGAAAACTGAAACAAAGAGAGGGAACAACAATGGACTTTACTTTAGAAAGTCATAGGACCCAAAAGGTATAGCAGATTTTTCTTATTCAGAAATCATAAAATCATAGAATATAATTTATTTATCATTTATTTCTCATTTAAATATAATTTATTTCCAGCCCTCCTGCCATTGGCAGAGATGCCAAATATTGGTACTAAAATAGTTTTTTTTTTTTGCTACAAAATAAACCCGACTCCTCATGAAGACCATTTGGCTCTGCATCAACCAGAGAAAACTCATTTCCATCACTGGTTAATTTTTGTAACTGATTGAATTTAGTTTAGTTGGAGGTTTATGCCAATATAATACAATATATTACCAGAGCATGACGGAGAACAGTGTGATTATAGAAAAGCTACAAAAAAAACAAACAAAAATTAATCTCCTAACTGTAAAGAGATGTTTCATATATTAACATATTAGTATGATATCCTTTAACATGAAGGGAAGATGTAATAGTTGATGACTGCATGGACACAGATGACTGAATTTTAAAAAGATAAAAAGATAAATAACACAGATTTCAAGGTGCCAATAAGAATTATATTTCAAGGTAAGCTTAACTAGACAATATATCTATAATAGTTACTAGAAGAATAAGCACCTAATATAAGAGATCACCTACATAAAAGTGATAGACCACTCTCAGCAGGGTAGATTCAGAGGACAAATTACTAGGCATTATGAAAAATTAATTCCTAATCATTAATCTTTCCAGGAAGGCACATTGTGTATTTTCTATTTAGAGAAAACAAGAAAAGCATATCTACCTTTGAATAAAGTTATATTTAGGGTAGCATAGGAAAAGAAAATTAGCCAAAAAGTATCTCATTTTAACAAAAATTAAAGTCATCAAAAATAAACCTAATATCAAAAGCAGGACCTGGGCTTACAGAATCATAGAAGTTCTTCCCCCATGAAAACTTGTAGGTCTTCCAGGATAGAGTATGGTGCCAGATGTTAAAATTTATCCAAGGATCTCTGGAGCCAAAAAAAAGCAATTATACTTTATCTTACATCTCTTCTGTTTCAGAATCTCATTACCAGAGTTTACAGGAATGTTTGTGCTGTAAATATTATAGGTGCTGTTTTAGCAAAAAAATTTGATTGCAAAAAAGTTTTTTTTCAGTGATGAGAAAGCTTTGATGCATACAAACAGTATAAAAGTAGAAAAGAAAACTAACATTTTACTTATGTGTCTGACTTGTTTGTTGATATTAGCTTTACTGTTTCATACAGTTTTAATGTTCTTCCATTACAAATCTCTCCAAAGCCTCCGCCTCACATATCTATGGCTAGTTTCTTTGAATAAAATCATCCTTTAGCAAAATTGGGAAGATAAATTCAGGTACCATTGAACAAAATAAGTTCTTGTACAGTCATATTGAGCTCAGTTTCTGCTGGACCTCATAAATCACTCAAAGGTATATTATGGTCTGTGGCCCAGAGAACTAAATATGGGGCCCCTCCAGAAGCAATGTGACTTCCAATTTACAAAATTACCTATTTGCATCACACCTCTGGAAAGCCTTTAGCTTAAGAGTAGCAGAAAGATAGTAGATGAATTCTGATTCTCTTTTTGGCTAATTAGTATGTTAGAAAGGCATTTTATGTCTTAAAAATAGAACTTTTTTCAGAGTAGATATGGGATAATAGTTGTGTACACAGTCAAGTCTATGTGTGAAACTGAAATTCAGAAAACTGACCGTATCACATATACATGAGCAATTGTTTTCAGTAACAACAATGGAAACATTGTACCAATTAATAGTGGATTTCAAAGGGGAAACAGGATTTTTTAGCTGCCTTCAACAGAATGAGTTTGACTTTGAACACAAAAGACAGGATTTTTTTTACCACTCTTATTCTACTAAGCAGCTACCTGGAAGATGCTCAGCAGGGCCTGAGCACACTTCAATGACCTCTTTATTTTGTTTCCATGTTCTGTGGTATATGTTTTCCATAGATAGTTAGACACAAATTAATTTTTGGATAATTCATGCCGATATTAAGGATATTTTTAATCTAAGATATAATAAACATGTACAAAATTTCTGACATAAACAGTTGTTGTGACATTAGCTTTACCATGAAAGCTTTCCTTGGTTCATTCCAGGGCAGATTCTACTAAAATTCAATTCCACAGACTATTGCTAAATATTTGGTTTACAATATACACTATCAGGTTAAAAGATGCGTTTGGAAGTCATTACTACTCTTCCACCCACACAATTTCCTATAAACTTGTTTAAGAAAACACTTTAATTTATTTAGATTTAATCTAAAACTGTAATTCACATCTAATTACATAGACAAAAAGTATTTAAATAAGCTAGAGGCCCAGTGAGCAGGTTGAAGTCTTGAAATTTTCTAAGTAAATTATTTTGGCTCTGACCCAGATGACACCAACATCCAGTCCCATTTTGTCCTTTTCTTTACTGCCATATCACAATTTCATTATTTTAGCTTCCTATTCAAAGTGCTTATTGCAAACCCCACTGAGTGCTAATCAAGTATAGCCTTCCAATGGTGGTCTGAAAGTGTTATCATTGCCTCTCTCAGCAGCAAGGCATGAGCAATAGTTGTACTGGATCCTCCTTTGGATAAAGACTAATGGATTTCTGAGGCAAGAAAAATGGCAGAATTAGGTGGAAAAGACAAAGACCAAACAAAGACCATCTTATATAGACTTTATTATAAAGCAATACTGCCTAAAATCATAAAGAATTGATTTTCATAATTACTACATTTCATATCTTGTGGTTTATTAGGAGGAAACATTAGCAGTACATGAAGTTATCTCACTGATGCAATTCTGCTTGAGATGGATAGTTTTCCAACTACTGCAGGAAAGAAAGAAAAGATTTTCTGTAAAAGATCTGCATCTTTGAGCTAATTTTTCAGTTGGTGTGTAATTTGACAGATTACAGACAACAAAGATACATTAGATCAAGGGTGAGAATAGCTCTTAATCAAGACAGCTGAAGATCAACACAATGCAAATGCACATTATGCAGTCATTACAGCTAAGCCAGCAGAGATCTAATTAGAAGAATGTGGAAAGTTATTTTGTAATCCAGAAGTAAATACCTATATTTTACTAGATGAATGGTTTTCTAGGCATACTAGAAACTTGTAATTTCACTACTAGCTGAGCTTAGTGGGCATAATATAGCTATGTAGTACCACTCAGAATGTATTTAGGTATATGGGATATTTGCACAGTACTAGCAGATATGAAATATGTGGGAGACCTGTATGCACTTCTGAATGCTGTTATGAGGTGAAGGTGGGATAGCTTGCATCATCTAAACTGGCACTAAGGACCATCAGAGACCTTCATTGACTTTGATGAGAGCTAAAGACTCTAGAAGGACCTGTAGCAATCTGTACTGCAAACAAATGAACTGAGGTGATTGAATCTGGGTCTAAGTCTGATCCAAAAGATAACTTTATTCTGAGACTTTTTCTGAAAACCCATACTTCTACTCTTATTGTCACTCCTGTGGCTGAAATCAGCTTGTTTGGGAAACTGACCCAGCTTTTTATCCCGCTTTCTTTGTCCCCCTTCTTTTTACAGGGATAGTTCAGGGTAGCACTGCATGGTCAGAAGTCAGGACCATGGAAGCTGTGAGTTTGTGGAAAATCAGTACGGCTGAGCTGATTCAGTTTCTTGCTGTACTTAGAAGAAGGCTGTTAGGCTAACTCAAACATTTTGCAGAACTGATCTCTTTCAGACACACAGCTACTCTTCGAATGTTTTTTGTCTTTCCTCGTCTTCGGCTTTAGACACCTCACTCCCAGGTCAGAGGTTTCCAATGTTTTGCCTGTCAATGGAGAGAGAATTGGTTTGATAAGTGTGTGCCCATATGAATGTGCACCTCTTTATGCCCCTGAGGAAAACTAACATTTTTTCCCTCCTAGTACACAGTTCATGTGTCCCTTTCTCAAATTCCTCCATTGGTTAAACACACTTAGTCCCAATAGAAAACTTAATTTGAATTCAACTTGAAAAGTTTTACAGACATAATACAATGTTTGTGTAGACAAAAAATTAATAGTGTTCTGCAAATCCTGATTTTTTAAAGTCATTTGATGAAGGAGAGTTGTTTGGCTCAAATATAGGTTTGCACTACCTCACTTCAATAATTATTTTTTCGTATTGTCTATTTCCCCATTTCACTAGATATGATTCTAACTTTTCTTTGCAATTTTTTCTATTTCATTTAAAAAACAAATACTTAGCTATACTTAATCAAAATAAAATTTAAGTACAATTGGTATTGTAATGAGTGTATTTCTACTTTTCTGGAATTATTTTTATCTATAAATACTTATAAAAAAATTATTGAAGCTCAATAATATGATTTGCTTTCCAGTATAAGTAGCACCCAAAATTTAACATATTACAGGAACTGTTGCATGAATTTCTGTTAAGACTTATAGCATTGTTTTTACATTAGCTAAAATTCACCATTTCCTAGCATCTAAATATATTGCCAACATTATGATAAAATAATAATACACTTTTTTAGAGGGATCAGTGAAATTTTTTAGGAGATGACACTTTTTCCTAGGAGATTTAGGGCTAACTACTACAATGAAATCACGAAGAAAAAACACAGTTTTCAGAATTAAGATTACATGTCCTTAAATACATTCGTTGAATGTCAACTTTTCTAATGAGATCTATTATACCAGAGACGACAGTTGGCAAACCTGAGAGCTAGTAAGAAGCAAAAAAAAAAAAACAAAAAAAAATTTATGATATCAGAAATCCTAAATTGGCTAAGAAGATCAACAAAAAGAAGTGAAAGATATTTTGGACAGGTGAGGGACTTTATATACAACTACAACTCTAAAAAACTAAATTCTAAACTCTTAAACCATCTAACTTCTGCAACACTATTTGTTCTGAGATAAGAGAAACAATGCCATACTTTGGTCTCTCAATTTTTTTGCTTAAACTGGATGAATTAGTGCCTTACAAAGTATTTTTCAATGTATATAGCAACACCACCTTTGCCTTTCTTTGGGTTTGTAGGCAGTACCGTCATGTCAGCAAAAATACAACTGGAACTTTAGTATGGATGTTTTAACTTCTGATGTTTAATTTTGCACTTACCATTTTCTCTGACAAAAAACAAATGTCCTCGTTCAGAGTAAAATTGTGTTTATCAAATTTTATATCCAAATTTTTCAAAGATGTGAAAGAGCAGGAAAAATCTAGTTCATAGGTAACATAATTTATACATTGATTGTTTTTTATTTGTTTTACATTTGTTAGCCATCATCTCCCCATATTCTCTACATATGCCCAATGTTCCTCAAAGATACTTACGGAACATTAAAGAAAAAGTCACAGTGGGAAATGTGTTGTATAACGAAAATCAGTTGATGAAAAGTGATATTTGTTTTGATGAAAAGTTGTACTTTAAAACCGGCTTCACAATGATCTATAGAGGGGTGTTGTGGTAGAAAAGGAGAATTAATTTTTTAGTTAACAATATTAGTTATAGCTGAGAAACCTTCTCATTGCATTTCCTTTTCAGGTTCTTTAGCTTTGTGAAATGAAAGCTCTCTGGGCTAAGCCTATCCTTGGTTCATGTTCTTTTTCAGTTCTTTCATTTTATTGATAATAATTTACTATTAACAGTACATTGAACCATCAGTAAATTACATATGCTCACAGTGCTTTTGGCTTCCTTTTCTAGTTTTTACCAGATTTCTCTAGTTACATATTTTGGACAGCACTGAACATCACATATGAAAATGCAATAAGAATCATTTGGGTGTGCCACTGTGTCACCTAACCTACCAATTGACCCTATCTCATCCTTGCTACTTTTGGGTTCACTTGGTACCAACAGTTAGTCACTAGGGGTCCTGTTACCACTCTCTAGTCACTATTTTAGTAAACAGTTGCTCAAACATAAGCTTCTAGATCTGTCTTACTCGTCTAATCCTGCCTGGTCTCTACCTGCTGCTCCAGATGGGCATAGGTTTCTATAAATCCTGGGTCATATTAGCTATGCAAATGTCTTGACCTGCCTTCATATGGTGTTTGATTCATGTACTCCACATCTATTCAGACAAATAACTTCCAGGCTGAACAAACCTGACTTTCCCAGCTTCTCAGCCTTTCCTCCTGAGGCAAGTGCTTCAGCCCTTCATGGCCATCCTCTGAGCTCACTTCAGTTTATAGTTGTCCTTCCTGTATTAGGAAGGGCAAAACTGGATGCACTATTCTCCATATTTTCTCTGTTTTTTAGAGGAGAGTAATCACTTCCTTCATATACCAGCAATATTTCTAACACAGTGTGCTGTTCAACTTCATTCCTGGGGGGATGCAGTGCTCACTTGTGTTCAATTTGCTGTTCACTGGGATACCCTGGCACTTTTCAGTAAGCCTGCTCCCAAGTTAGTCAGTACCCAGTCCAGCTACTGTAGAAGCTTAATTCTAATAATTCACCTAGCTAGACCATAACAACATGGCTTAGATACAAAGAAGCTTTCACAGGTGGTGCTAGCATCAAGGTAGATTATATTCACTGCCTATGAGGGACTGAAATGTTAAGAGTCAATGGCCAAACGATTGGCCATTGGCAAAAGCATCAGAGTGCTTTGCTGAGGTTTGCATCCCCAGCTGAAGGGGAGGAAGAAAGGAGGATGTGTGGTGGTGAAAGCTCTGATCTGCATGAGGACAGCCCAGGTGCAGAGGGCAGAACCAGAAGATGACCATGCCAGACCAACCTGTTCAACAAAAAGTTGTGGTTTGAGCTAGATGAGGAATGAAGCTGATAAGAAGCAGATCCTGCTAGGTGGGATAATGCTTTTTTTTTGCCATTCCAATGTCCTTCCTTACACAACTCCCTGACACAACTGGCTCAGGTGTGAAACTGCTCCCCTACACCCAGGGGAATTTTTGGGACGTTCACATGTAGTCCTGGAGGTGTTCATCCCTTCTGATGAGGCTTACCTGGCTCATCTATGCTGACATGAAAGGCACTTGTCATGTCTTAGGAGGTGTCATAAATCATCAAAGTACCCCCAGACTCATTTCTGGGGCCTTCCCCCAGAGCACATGGTTCATAGTGCTGCAACAGTGTACAACTCTCCCACCTGGGCATTCCCACCTGAACCTGATAATTAATATACACAATAAAGTATATTAACCCATTGGACTCTATTTTGTGGGTTTCCCCCACCCCCAAAGGATCAAGACAGCAACTATTACTTCAACAAACAGACATGAGATTGCAGTGATTGAATCCTCTCTGGATTCACAGGTGGGGACATCTTTCTACTCTTATTCTGCCTTACACTTTCCTTCTTTATACATTTTTGAAGACTTATGTTTCTATTTTATATTGCTATATTTCTATAAATAACCAAACCAAGAACATAGCTCTTTTCTGTTGCAACCAAATTGTTCTGAAATAAACTCACTGTATGTATATTCATAAGTATCAGCAATTTAGGATCATTTCACACTAACCCAGTCAAAGGGTTCTATCATGAAAAAGAACCTCAGTTATCCTGGCTTTTGAGGGGGTGGTAACACTGCTCTCCCCTCATACACAACTGCCTTAGAGTTCTGTTTAGGGGCTCTATCTCAAACTGTGTGTGCAGTGAGTTGTGCCTTTTCAAAAGCAGTGACAGCCAATTGGAAAATGATACATTGTTTCACAGTGGTTATTATCAATATTATTACAATGTCTCCTCTTCAAAATCGATCATCTATTGATCATCATTTCTATATCTGAGCTTTAAATCAGACTTCTGAACATGCATAGTCAAAAGTAACCTTAATAGAGAATCAGTTCTTCATAATGCAAATTGTCTAACCCTAGAGGTTCAAAACTGAATTTTAAGCAGTGGGCCAAATTAAACTTTAATGTAATTTCACTCATGTCAGTATGCATAACATCAACTATTAATTTGACCTAATTTATTAGGAAGACTGTGGGCAGATTATAAATGCTACTGAGTTTGCACTCTGTATAAAAATGCATTATTTATGATCATGAAGCTGAGTGATTTTTATTTGTAGCCAAAGTAATTTGGTTAAAATCTACATACTTGTCTTAAAAAAAAAAAAGGGAAAATATTTAATTTATAATGACTCCATATCAGCAGAGCACGTAAAAATAGAGTTCAGGGTGAAGGCTTAAATATTTTTCTCTGTCAGGCCAAATGATTGTTTGAAGTTTGGATTGTCTAACTATTTTTTTCTTTTTTTTTAAATTTTACTATCAAGTCTCTAGGTAAGGAAAGAGTGCTAATCCACAAGCAAAGAAATAAGGCTGATCTAAAACAGGGAAATTCACCAAAATGTGAAGTTTATTCACTTATCATCTGAAAATTATGGGTAAATATTAATTATTAATCTGGGGACTACTTGTATTTTTTTCACAAAAGGGTGTTACAAAAAAAAAAAAAAAAAAGGAAGTGAAGGTTTTAGCTGCCTAGCTCTGAATGAACACATAAACAAAGAATAAAAAAAACAAATAAAATAAATAAAAAAAAATAAATGCATTTCAAAGACTACTACAACAGTGACATTCAATTTCAGCTTTTCTCCGAAGATATTGGCATGGCTCTAGGCAAAAAATCTGAAGTATTAAACAGATAAATATAAAGGGTTTTTTGCCCCATCACTGTAATCTCTTTTTCCTCACTTATGCCTGAGTTTGTAACTTCCAATTCTTTCCCTTTAATGAGCTGAAAGAGATTGGCGCACTTGTCCTGTCCTGTTAAAAATTTCTGTGGCTCAATTAAGATTAACCTTGAGTTTTGCTAAGGTAAGAAACCTACATATGAAAGTCTGAGCTTCTCTCTAAATTCATTATTATTTAGCAATTCCTATTTTTTTTTTAGGTTAGTCTTTCCATCCTTAGAACTCTTAGTTGCAGTGACAGTGGATGTTTGTGGGCTATGTTAAGTTTTATATACTCAAGGATGGAGAAGCTGCCATAGCTTTGAGAGAATATACTGCACTACTTCTTCTGCAGTTCACTGATAAATGTCTACATTGAAATTTGGGCATTTTGTCTGGTACCAACAAAGCCCTTGATCTGCAAAGACCTGTACATTCTTCATAGCTCCTTCTAGCTATTGGTGCTCTCAGGACTACATGGCATTTTTCTAGGTTTTCCCATGTTTGCCACAAGTTTGTAAAATATTTACCTTCCTATTCTCATTTTTCTTTCTGAGAGTATCTAGGGTTCACAGAGGACATAATAAGTTGCCAGTCTTATTTCAAAGACTAAATTTCTTAAAGCACACTTTCCAGTAATTTCAGGACAAGCAGTTCTGCATTCACAGTGGACATTAGCCACCAGTGCAGCTGAATTCAGAGGATTTAATGCAGATGAATATTACAGCTTGACCTCTCCCATATCATAAAGTTCACTCTTTATTTCACATTGCTAAGAAGTTGCAATTACAGAACTTATAACCTCCTTGATGAAAAACACAAATTATAAAGCTGAAGGGTTGGAGCAGGTCTTCATTTCTTGCTGAAGAGACATTCTTTCTTCCTATTTAAAATAAATAAATAAATAAATAATAAATTAAAAAGAAAAAAAAAAAAAGAAAAAACAAAGAAAAAAAATCAAAGAAAAAAAATTTCTTCTAATTTCCAGGGGATAAAATCAAGCCACCTCCCTCTTTTATCTTTTTAAGTCACAACTCATACATTCTCAAATTTAAACTGGCATTCACATTGCTTGTGGAATTAGATACACTCAAGGGAGAAAGCAATTTCAAGGAAGCAGCAGGTGTAATACAGGATGCTTTTGTATCTGACTCCAGACAGGAAAAGTTATTCAAGTTCCCCAAAGTGCTGAGACAGGAAGCAGCAGAAACAAATTCATTTTCTTTGTTCAGTATTTATTACGCTTTCAACCAGCTTGAAATACAAACTGTGAACACTTTGATTAATGGTCTGAAAGGTTGTCTACTTTTGTTGCTGCTTCAGAACAGAATCAGTGTGTCTTTAGTTCTAAGATATATTGTAACTCCTTCTAGGAGTTGTGTTTTCATGGCTCAACCCAAATACCTGCCTCAAGAAGAAAAATATATTTGGCTATTAATTAACCCGGTTTATCTGTCTGTTGGACCCTTATTTCAATTTCAAGTTAAAATCAGTAAGAGGGCAGTATCTATGTACAGCAATAATGTTGGATCTGGAACAGAAATGTGAGCTTAGAGCCTCTTTCTTCACACAGCTACGAACCAGTGACTCAGCCCCTAACTTCAGCTGCATTTAAACCCTCACACTGGGTCTTCCAGTTCTACTTTCAAAGCCCACTACTCCCTCTGGGACAGCTGTGTGCCAGTGTAATGCTAAAACTCCTTGCAATTTTAGGGTGGGTTTACCTAAGGCTACTCTATTTCATCTTCCTCCTGCCTGAGGCCTTTCTTCTCAGGCAGCTTTTTTTAAATACTGCTCCTCTTTTTTGCTTCTTGGTGGTAAAAATATCATGTCAGTCCTGATTTGTCACTTCACAATCTTTCTAGTAACTACTAGAGCACTGAAAAACCCAGAAATCTCCATGGAGTTAGAAGACAGAAAATACTTGAAAATTAGCAATAATGACCACATTTGCCTAGGCAAAAGCGGGAAAACCTAAAATTCTGCTGAATTATAAGTTAGCTTTTCTAACAATTATTTTCTTTTACCACCACTACATCTGAATACAGATTGTTCTACACCTGAACCTCTGAATTCAGTCTAACAATTTGTATCACAGCAATTAGTTCAAAACCAGCAGCTGGCAAACGTCAGCTCTTCAGCAACAATAAAATACTGTTTATTGGTTAGCACTACACTGTTAGAAATGTTCACAGGGACATTTCATGTTATATCTGTCATCTTTCTGTTTTCCTCTAGAGTATCAGCACTAAAGGAAAACAAGCAATATCAGTAGGTTTATTTTTAGTTTGTAAGTTTGTATTATGTTTCAGAAGCAGAAATCAAATTATTGCTACATCACTGATATCTGATAGGTTTTCTGTCCTGAACTAGCTTAGACCTGTGTTTTGACATAAGATTCCATTAAGTCTGAGGCCCATACCCAGACAAAAACAAATTTAAAAAAAAAAAACCTCACCCAAAAACCCTCAACCTAGTTAATTTTACAAAGCAGTTTAATGTAATTGTTATTATTAATATCACAAAAAGATAATGACAGACAACCTATTTTGAACAGAGGGCTTTTATCCTTTATCCTAATTTCAGTAAAAAAAATTATGTATATGCAGTTCTGCTGAAACCTGATTTGACTGATGTTTTAAAAATGCTTCTTTAGCTGCACCCATTGATTTAGGAAGGAAAATTCTGGATAGAACTCTTCAAAAGTAGGTTCTCATAATCTATAACTCTTCATACCAGAAGAAAACTTATCTCGTAAAGTAATGCCTGACAAAAGTTTGTCCTTAACAAATTAAAGGTCATGTCTCATCTCATAAATGTCTGTAATTTAATGGGGGTTATATGTTGTTGAATATTCAAGTATGATGTATTTCGTTTGATTGTTTAAATGTGTTTTTCAAGTTGAAAAAAAATAATCATTTATAGCCATATAACTATATTTCAGATGTTGGTATTGTGAAATTTTTACATCCTTTCTGTATTTAACCATCGATCATATCCATTGCAATTCTCAGTCCTATTTGTAACATTCTTCCATGTCACTGTACCACTTCATGTTCTTGGACAGAGCCTTTTGATAGAAAATTATAAATTACATGCATACTATTGTGATACTCATGTTTGCTCCTGCACACATACCAAAATAGAGATTCCTTTTTTAAGGTACACCATACCAAAATTCCCAGTCACAGAGAATGTACTATGATCTTGCTAACTTGTTCTTCTGATTAACTTTGTTGTTAAGGGGGAGAAGAAAAGGATCCTGTTTTGAAGCTGCCAGGTTTTAGTACAGCATACCTTGGTTTATGTTCCAATTTCATATGTTAGAAGCTCCTGTCCCCACTGTCATCTATTTCTGCATCTAAAGATATCAAATTCTGAGACACAGATTACAGCATCTTGTCTCTTCTGAATACAGGCAACCTTTGCCTACAGCAAATGGTGTTCCCACACTGACTTAATTCAGTTCAAGGGCTGCAGAATGCTTTGGAATTACAAACTTTGGTCACCATAGCAGGCAATATGCCATCACACTTTTAGAATTCAAGTCTCAAGCATGTGTCACTTCCCATTGCTTCTTTAATTGATGTGCTACCATAAATTAAGATGTCTGCATGATATCTCAAGGGTAATACTACTGTGTTTTCCTATGCAAAGTATTTAACTCGTGCTTGACAGGTTGTCTTGCTGACTAACTACTGAAACTGCAAACTGTGACCACTCACTAGACCTGTAGTTATAAATTTAGACTATCTTTGCTAATGTGCCTGGAAAAAGTAGCATGTTCTGGTTAAAGCAACTTATGAGAAGATGTGGTCTTACATATAAATTATCAAAAAACTTCCCCTATGGAAAGTGTATCAGAAGACACTTTTCACATTTCACTTTTCACATTTTTCACTTTTTCATGACTTAAGCATGCTGTGACAGTAGTCCCTGGATACAAATTCATGGTCTTAAATTTAAAATGTATATCAATATACAATGTTATTGAGCAATAACAAATACAATGCTGCATGTGCTCTTTGTTGTTGAAATTAAGAAAAAAATGTCACTGTCATAAAGAAAAGAGAAAAAAGGGAAGAACAACAGCAGATTAAAAGCATACCACTGGAATAAAGGACAGAAATCTAGACTTTATCAGCCTTTTTATTTCAATGTCATTTAAATTGCCATTAAACATCTTTCAAGGCATACATCAGAGACAATAGAATGCTTAAAACTGATCTGTATTTTCATAGTAAAGGCGAGTGCTAAAATTACATAAAAGGAAAGTAGCCTTTGATGAATATCCTTTCTCTTTATTACCAGTATTAAGGGTATACCCAGAGCTTACAAATATGAGCTTACAATTCCGAGCAGGTGTTCCACATGTACTGTAAATCAGAATGGACACTAATAAAACAACAGCCTTCAAAATACGCTCAATTGTCTCCATTGTTTTGAAACATTAGGTTGAAAGTCAGCCTTTGAAAGCAATGACAGTGGACTAAAAAGAATGTAGATACCTTGAAGCTCCAATAACAGATACTGGAAAAATAAAAGCTCTGGCAACTTGGCATGGATGTTGAGCAAAATCACAGTATGGAAGATAAGGTCCATATACCTCTGTTGAAGTAAACACAAAAAACATTATTTCTGTCAGTGGCACAAGGTTGTGGAGAAACCATGTTACTAAATATACTTGGCATTCGTATTTAAGATTATACATTTGATTGGCAATGACATTTATCATCCAAGATTTATTAGCTTTCATATATGTAATGCGTTTTTTTTCAGAATAAGTTAGATGTGTTTTTTAAGAGGTGATCATACTAGATCATCAAGAAAGTGTTACAGCCTTGAAAGAAAGTGTCAATATCACTACTGCCATTTAATTCACATTTTAAATTTTTTTCATCTTTTTAGTTAGTTGATAAAACTTTCCTACAAATCTTGCTTTACTTAGGACTTTTATTAAATCATCACTGTCTCTTCTCAACATTGCATAACCTTACATTCTTGCAACAATAAATTTACTACTTTCAATTCTTAACAGATTTATAAAACTTTAATAAATTATATAGAAGTTTCAATATAAAGTTTCAATTCTCATAATATCTAACTGTACAGTACTATAAATTTGCCTAATAATTATTTCTATGTTTTAGATTCTTTATTTGGTGCCATTTCATTCCTCCTTAAAATATAGTAATTACCTCAAACAGAAATGTAGATTATGCATACCATAGAAAAAGTGGGTTTGGGAAGGAAAAACAGGACGTAAATTTTTATTTCAGTAACAATTATTTCTCATTTTAGGAAATGCAGCAGTTTTTCAGTGTTGTGTGTGATAAAAATTAGGTATCTTGAGTCCACACAGGGGAAAAACAATGAAAGAAAAATAAGACAAGATCTATTTCAGCACAGGAGCTCAAATATTGAATGAGTTTAGTCTGAGAATGGATAAATGAGAATGGGTCCTTTCTTTAGCAGTTTGGAATAACTGTGATCAAGTATTATAGGTACTTTTTCTCTGCAAAGTACAAATAAAGAATCATGTTATCTGCTCATTCTGAACTCCTAGTACATGCTAGATAATTTCTATGAAACTGAAATTATCCCTAGGAACTTGTATTATTGTGCAAAACATTCTAGAAAGTCACAATATTGGCATTTTTTGGAAGTAGCTTCTTCCTGATAGAACATGAATTATAATGATTTATGAAACAGAGTTTTCTGAGAAAACTGTTTATAAGGTTTATTCTTATGTTATTGCAGGAATTTTACTTTTAATAAAACAATGTGGAACTCATCTGAATCTATACTTACAGTATAATATATATATATATATATATATTTCTTTACACCTTGTACATCGTTTCTGAAAACAATTTTGAGTTTTAAATAATATTGGCTATCACAAGATTTGGTGCAGCTCAACACCAGACAAGACTGCTTAAAAAGCCTAATAGTGCTAAAAATAAATTAAATATATATATATACATACATAGATTTCTATTTATGTATATGCATATATGTATACCTATGTATATATATACACACACACACATATACATAACTACAAATCTATGTGGTATATCTATATACATATGTATATCCACCAGCACCCCCAGGTCCTTCCCCACAGAGCTGCTTTACAGGTCAGCCCGCACCCTGTACTGGTGCAGGGGCTGTTCTTCCCCAGGTGCAGGACCTGCCTTTGCTGAATTTCAGGCAGTTCTTCCCTGCCCATCTCTCCACCCTGTTGAGGCCCTTCTGAAGGGCTGCACAGCACTCTGGGGTACTGTCCACTCATCCCAGCTTTGGGGCACACCACAAGTGACAGGCCTCCAACCAGACCCTGTGCCACTGATTATGACACTGGGGTCTGCTGATCACTTCTCACCCCACTTCAGTGTCACTCATCCAGTCCACACTTCCCAAGTTTGCCTATGAGGATATTGGGAGAGACAGTGTCAAAAACCTTGCTGAAGTGGGGGCAAAAAATATCCACTGCTCTCCCCTCATCCATCCAGGTAATTTTTTCACCATAGAAGGCAACAAGGTTGGTCAAGCATGATGTACCTTTGGTGAATCCATGCTGACTACCCATCACGTTTTGTCATCATGTCATTCATTAAAAGCTGACAGTGGTACAGACTGAATGAGGAAAAAAGTTCAGTCTAGTAAATCCTTTCAATGACAAAAAACTTAAATAATAAGGCAACTTCTGTGGGGTCCCAGAGTTCCATGACAGAACTCTGATGTCACTGAACCACCTTCTGAGTGGTAATCACAGCATTAACAAAAGATGGGAATGGAAGACCTTGTGCCAAAGTATTTGTGCTCGTATAATGTATTACACTTAGAATTGCTTAGAAATATAGTATACATATTCTTTTATGCCTGTTCACTCATTAATAGGTTCAATCTACTGAAAGACAGTTATATGTCCACTATTTGGATGAGATTGGACCTGGAAATGGATCTACATCAATGCATTGAACTCAAATATTCAGACTCAGAAATAACTAGAAAATAAACTGGTACAAATTCTTTCTCCATACAAAAACATTCTGAGACAAATTGGATCATTTTATTAAAATCTCTGATCTGAGAACATGGCCAGTCTTAATTTGGGTTTCAAGATCATACTTGTATGTCTTGGATACACTTCTAATTGCAGGTTTAAATGTTTAAAAAGGAAACATATTTTTAAGCTTTTACAGAAACCTTTAACCTTGATTATGTAAAGCTTCTAGTTTCTTGTCATTCTATTAACGAAAAAAATGTATTAGAATATTAGCACTTGATGTATTCCAACTCTTAATGTGCTGTAGCATGCTGTACTGCACAAACTGTGATAAGACTAACCTTTTGCATTAATCCATAACACTTTCTAATAGGGTAACATGCAAAAAGTTCTATTTGCTAGTCTTCACACCAGAATCACCCTGAAAATCTGATGCTCCACAACTTCAGTAGACTACATTAGAAAAACCCATCCTTTCTACTTAGCAACCATTTGAGAAAACATATATATTTAAACATTATATACAGTAAAAGCTCTTTGAAGTTAACATTGTTAAAATACATAAAATGGTATTAAATTATATATAGTAGATATATAAAATATATAATATGTATTTTATATATATATCTATATATAACAAATTTTGTTTTTTTTTTCTTCTCGGTGGAACTGATATATATTAGCTTAAAAGAAATCTCTCATGATTTAATATGGTCACTAATCAGTAAAATTATTAAGACTTCTGTAGCAAAACGAGTTTGTGACTATTTAACAGTGAAATTCCCAACCCCTTAGCACCAATCCACAAATGCTCACTAAAGTTTAGTATTACAACTTTGAGATGCTTTCCAATAGAGGAAATCTCAAAGTCAAATTTAGCTCAGTGGAAGAGCTGGGAAACTTCAGCTTCAAGTACTCACAGACACGTGCAGGCATATGTCATGGATTGGGAATGGGACACACCAGTTTAGTGCTCCCACTGAGACTCTTCAAACCATAAGTCACTTGCTCACTACCTCTCCCCCTGTAGAGGGCTGGACAGGAGGAACAAAGGCTGAAGATCACAGATTGAGACAAGAATAATTTATTGGAAACAGCAGTGAGATAAGAAAATGAGCAGCAACAGCAACAATATTAATAAAAAGTGTACAAGAGACAGGCAAGTGATCCACTTGCTAAATGCTCAGCACAGAGCCTGACCTGACCTGACTGCAGCCATCCCACCCTGACGCTCGCTCCAGTTTGGAACAGGCGTTATCCCGCCGCTCTCTCTGCCATGCTACTCAAACAGAAGGAGCCCCTTCTCCCTGGAAGAGACTCCCATCCTCCCATCCAGCAATGATATGACCTTCAGCTCCTAGCCACACCCTCTCCTTACTATTGCAGAAATTAACCCTGTCCTGGCCGGAACCAGGACAGTACATAATGCCAGTTCTGCCTGTGCTGTCCAGCCTGGCTGCCCCTAAGTCAGCTCCAGCTCAGAAAGCATTGACAGGATGTGACGGGGCTGGCAATCACCAGAACTAACTACCAACTGCTCCTCTACATTCCTGAAGCTCCAGAAAGGTGTTGGTACAACACTGACCAGTCTGTAGATGCAACACAGGTCTGTCAACACAGGTGGTCAACAAACCTAAATATAGGATCCATTTTTTGAAGCTACTTAGCTGACTGAGTGTTGTCTTCAGCAGAAAATGCCAGGGCCTAAGCCTCATCCTTGCAAAGGAATATAGATCATAAATCCAAGTTTATCACAAACATTTCTGCTATACAATATTAAATTGATAATGGTAAAACTTAGTTTTCAATTAGCTTGATGAAAACTGTAATCATCCTTCCTAAGTGATTAATTATGTCATACTTCATTTTTGTTTATTATAGTTCATAACATTTTTAAAAAGCAGATTTAAGTAATGTTTTCTGTCACTAATGAATTGGGGACAGACTCAGGGAGACCACCCAAGAGAATCAGCAGTTCCACCTGAGAAACTGGACATTACTTTTTATTCAACTCTGTAGTTCTCACATTCATCAACCAGTAGAACTGTCAGCCATTAAAATTTGCATTTCCAGTGTTAGCCAAAGAAGTAAATGGAAGAAAAACAGGGAGCACAAAAGAACAGATTTCAAAATGCATTCTATTGTGGCATGGGTGTCATTTTGTATGAAGAAGTACTATCTTATCTTGCTAATATTTTAAGCAACATGAGTTTCTTGAATTAGATGCATGGGTCGTACACTTAACACTAGAGAGTTCCAAGGGTGGGACCTTTAACATACCATCTGTGGAATAGCAAAGAAATAAATTACATAATAATTAGTAGATTCTAAGCAAACACTTAAAAAAACATGACTGCTTCCTTTGGTTCATTTCGGTTAGCTAAAAATGCTTCCAGAAAGAATCTCCGTCATATGAGAGTGTTTTGTTTTTTGTTCTTTAAAAAAAAATAGAAGGGAAAATTAAGATTGTTGAAAAACTTAGAGCACACTAAAGTTGAAGTTATTATCATTTTAATGGTCTGATGGATTTGTGTGAAATTTTAATTGCTTTTTTCCTAATTACATTAAGAAATTGTCATGATTATCTACATAAGCCATCCAGTGTTCCGCAGGATCTTCTTTTCACCTTTTTTTGTGAAGCATAACAGTTGCCAAGCAAAGGCAAATGAATGGCAACATTAATATTCTTGACATGCTGCAATATTGTGATGATGAATGCCATTAAAGAGACTGTAAATAAAAAAATTAATGAGGCAATAACATAAATGGAGGTCATGGGTGTTCTTTCCCCCTCCTTCACTGTTATTAGTGAAGCACTTAAGCATGTCCTTAGCTTTAGGTATGTGAGTAGTCCCACCAGTTAATAGTACTATTCACATGTTTGAAATTAAACATTTGCATAAGTGCTTTGCAGACTTGAAGGCTCTAAGTGAAACGATTTACCAAAACTGAACTCATCTTTTAAGAACAAGAGCAATGACAGGAAAATAACTTTCCAAGCCCTAGGTCATCAGCCACTCTGACCTGCCACCCAGAAAAGCACTGATGACAGGTCGAATAATCAGCCAGAGGTCACACTGGAAGTCTTTTACTGTAATCACAAAATGGCTTTTTTTCTTATTCTGTAGACACTGACTCACAACAAAAAGTTTCCTCGACAAGGAGAAGTTACTGCCTAGAAGCAGGAATGATAGAACTGCATGCTTTTTACTTTGGTAGCAAGTAGCTGTCACTTTGTATAGGACAGGATTTGAAGTGCTGTGCTCCAGAAGGCAGCCTCAGAGACAGATTCCTGCCTTTTTGATGCCTCTCTGAACATTCTTTAGACTCCTTTGAAATCAACAACTTCATTAAGATCTTGTTTTCATGATAGTCTTTCATTATTATGGTAATATTTATTGCCATAATATTAACTAGCAGGTACACAAACTAGGGGACTACAAACAAGACATATGTATTACTTACCTGAGTAATTGAGCATCTTACTTAAAAATGAGAGGTCCAAGGAAATGAGTCTAATTAGCAAAGATGGAGATAGTGCCAAATTTCTCTCATGTGGCTCTTCTGATACCCTTCCTTTTCTGAGTTGTCTCAGTTCTTGAAAAGTTGACTGAAATAAGAACTTCTCTTTTTACTGGTGATATTTCAGAAACAATATTTTGCAATTCAACACATAAAGGATGTCTTTGTTCTGACAGAATCAAATGCTTACACATTGTATATGTCCTCTATAAAATTCCCTGAAGTGTTAATCTTTCAATATACATATAATTTTGAGCATTGTAACAAATATTTATGAGTTAAAAAAAAATTAAACCATTAAACTAACTGTTAAGGATCTCAAGAAAGACTATTACATTACTAGCTACCCATTGATTTCATTGCTGCAATACACTGAATTTTCAAAAGGGTATAACCTGTTCCTCCTACAAGGATGATAGTCCTGCTTGTGTTTATTCTGTTGCACTCCTCTAGGTAAAATAGACTTCTGGAAAATAATCAGATAGTCTTTGCAGATTTGGTGAGCCTTTGGGCTAGTTAACTATAATAACATGAAGGTATTGGTTGTCACACCTTTAATGAATGATGAATTGCACAGCTTTTACACCTGCAGTTGCCATTCACAGCCTGAATCAATAGTTCACTAGGAAACCTTATAAATATAATTTGGCACCTAAGATATTCTTTATATGAGCATTTTTAAAGCTAATATGAACTGATTTAAGAAAGTAACCTCAAGAAAAAAGGTAAGCATGGAAATAAGTATTTTTAACTAAATCTGGTTTCTGTTTACACAATTAGAATACTGTGTAGCTCTGGGGAATAAAAAAAAAAAAAATTACTTGAATTTCAGATTTTACCTCATTTGTAAAAGGCTTTTTTTCATGGGAGGCTGTTATATTGAAAGTCAAAATACGGCTCTTTAACTTTTCATGCTCAGCTTTAACAATTTCAAGTTGAAAACTCTGTCTCCTCTTATTTTATAGAAACATCCAATATGGATACATATCCCATGCCTCACATCCCAGCCTATTTATATACAGAACACACTTCAGCTTCAGATTTCATCATAGAACCACTATCATGGGCTCCAAGAAAAAGATGATATTCACACATTCAGCAAACAGCTGGCAGCTGATGTTTTTAAGCTGGTGATGCTTAAACTTCTCTTCTTCAGAGTATCTCTGTGAATTAGCTCAATTTTAAACTACACTGAAAGCCAACAAAGGTATTAAAGAGGAATGTATTCATTAGGACTGACTCAAGTCATCAAAGCCCATTGGGGTATCTGACTTGAAGCAGCTGAGGTACCAGGCTTTGATTTTTGACATTACTGCTGTAGTAATTCTAGAAGTGCAAGCCTTGTGACCAGTAGTAAACAATGATATATAATATAGAGGTTATTCAAAGACAAGATAGTTTTTAAAAAAATACTTCTTTTGGTCATATTCTCAAGGACATGTTATGTGCTATTTAATTACTACTTTAAAATGGCAGTTCAGCAATTCTATTTCAAATTTCTTGGTGTGATCTTTCAGCTGGAGAGGAAGTAGAAAAGTCATAATTTAAAAAATTTCATCTCTATTACTGTATGGAGTAGTATTAGTCTGCAGCTATTCTGCTGCTACATGTATAAGCAATCAGGCATATTATGAGTTTCAAAATTACAAAAATAGAGTATTTGAAAGGAAGAACAATTGCTTCAATACACAGTTATTCTATCACTCACCCCTGCCATTTTCTACTCTTACCTTCACCTAAAATCATGTCCCTAATTTCAAGTATCAACAAATGGTAGAATGTAAGAAAATACATATGAGGAAAAATCTAATGGATTGGAACTGATATACTTCAATTTTGAATTTTTTTCCAGAGTGCTTCTTCCCACTTCTAGTTTTTCCATTTTCTTCTGCATTTGACTTTGGAAATGGTTCAGTTTGATTTTTCTTTGTTATGCTCAAAATTTATCTTGGGTACATGCTAAATTTAAAGAAAATATACCTTTATAAATCAATGATTTCACTCTTCTGTTAACACCTAAATTTAATATCTCATTTTAGATTAATATTCATCAATTAGATGTGTTTTATACATGTTGAGAATGAGACAGGAGAAAATTTTAAATGTATCTGTCAATATTTTCACTGAAAAAGATAGAACTGAAATCAAATAATATCTAGAATTCCAACACTCAATTCAAATATTTTTGTATTTTATAGTACTTTTGTTATAATACACAACCAGAAAAAGAATTATTAAAGTTATAAAATAGTTTTAAAAATATGCGTGTTAGTTTTCCAGGTAAAACATCTTTTATTCTTTGATGATAGTAGTTAAAATGACAAAACCAAGTTTTTTCATATGGAGTAATTAAAATTACATCTTTTTATTTATAGCTGTTTAGGGGTTAACACATATGCTTGATTTTCAGTGATAGAGTATTATAAAGATACTAGATAGGGTTCTTTATTTTATTTATACTCAAATTTTCAACATAATTTAGACTACTTAGATGTAAGATTAGTGAAGATTTGTTCTGAGTCTCAGTACTTCAGTAGTTTTATTCAGTTAGGTAGAGAAATCTTTAAATCAAGCAGTGTCAAGCCTTTAACAGATACCTCATGTCTTCATTGCCAAGCAATGTTTTCCTGTCAGATGAGTTTTCCTGAATATTTTTCAAGCAACAATCAGGTAAAAAATCTTTGTCAATCAAGCATAAGAAAATTGAGGGAAAAAAAGGAATGAGTTTGTTAATGTAAAAAAAAAAAAAAAAAAAAGGAAGCTTTTTGTACTGAGATAACACAGACTGAGTTTTAAAATTGGAAATCGAGATAATAACAACAGAAGTAGACAAAAAGGTTGGAAATTCTAAAGACAATATGGCATTCACACAAATATGAAAAAAGGACAGTAAATTACTTTACTAAATGTTTTTCAAGAGGCTTGTGTTGCTTTGTTGTGGTTTTTTGTTTGTTTCTCTATTTCTTTGTTTCCAAATCACCCCCATTTGCAGTAGGGATGTTAGGAAGCTCTCAGCCATCACCCATCCCCTAATCCAGTGCTCGAAGTGGTGGAAAGAGACCTCCAAATCCTTACTTCTATTTTTCCCCTGAAAACTGCTAGGGAGAGCCTTCTTTTGTCTAAGAAGTAGACAATAACTGAAGTCTGCTGAGTTGAAATTAACAGAGATAATTCTAACGTGTAGTTCCAGTGATTATCAGCTGCCTTGAAGTCCCTAACATTTGACCTTGGTCTCACCAAATAAACACACCTATTCCTATTTATGAAACTGAAGCTGCCACATCTAGTTCTCTGACAAATATAACAGAATTTCAGTTGAAAACTTTTCACACTGCAAGGCTTTGGAGACATTTGTCTCTAAACCCAAATGTTATGACCAAGAACAGAGTTAACTGATCACAGATATTCAAAAATTTCAGTTCCACCCAGCTGTTCCACCTCCTGTTTCCTGCATTATTGTATGAATTGTGTTCTTTTTTCTTCCTTGCAGCTATGGTGTATTTTTAGATTTTAATTACATTTTAACAATAGTTACACACATACCTTCTGACTCATTATCTATTTTTTTTTTCCAATAATGAGATTTCAACATTAGTACTTTCTCACAGCTCTCATACAGACCTGGGTTTAAACACCTATTGTTTTTATACCAGTGATTTTTATCTCTCCAGATTATTCTTTTGAAATGGTTTTAGAAATTTATAAAGAAAAAATTTTAATAGTCTTCATGATGTATGTTTACTCTTAGTGTAAAGGTACTAATGCCTAAGCCTTGAGGGGATGGGCACCCATACTGTTGATATTTTGGCACAATTTCCAGGACATTTTTGATCTGGATAATCTAGAAGCCTCGATGTTTGGGCATAGGCAAATCTTAGACTAACTGGACTGTGTGTGTCAGAAACCATATCATCCCTCTTTATTGAAATGTATAGCTGTGATTATAAATCTATGCAGTGTGAGAGGAGGATTAACCAGGGGTGACTATTTTGACCTGTTTACACTTCCCAGTGCAAAGTCCCCAGAAGTCCACTGGACATCCAAAATAGGAGATTGTATTCCAAAATCAACTTCATCAGTATGAAGTAGAAGGAAATAAACCCTTTTATTCCTTAGGTTAACTGTGAGTTTCTGGTCTTAGGGCTCCCCAAATCCATAACACATAGATATTCATTATGGCTTTAATTGGGCCTTGTAAAGTGGCTGGAAAGAGGTGTGAAATCAGCATTGCAATTTTATACACCATTAATCCTGAATAATATCTCTGATGACAGCCTTATGTGATATTTATACAAATTTAATTGTGATTCAGAAGTGGTCCAGCAGATAAAAGGATTGGTCTTAACTCTGTCTCAAGTCTGTGGGAAATCATATCTAAATTGTAGGATTGTAGCATAATTCAGGTTGGAATTATCTCAGGATGTTATTTAGTCCCAACTTCTCGAAATAAGGTCAGCTTCAGGTCGAACCAGGTTAATTATGTACCTTAAATGAAAATTATGTTTGGCTTCTTTTTCAGTTCGGTTTCCCTCCTTCCCAGAAATCTTTCAAATTAAATTGAAGCAAGAAACTATTCATTTTCTCATAGAATTATTAGTACTTTATAAAAATAAGTAATTCTGAATACTTTATATTGCTACTATTTTGACATAAAGCAAAAGCCAAACAGTATCTATAATACACAACCAAAATTCACCTGCAAAGTGTATTTCTTCATAACAGAGGGTTTTCTAAAAACACCTTAATTTATTTCTCATAAATCTCAGTCATTTACTGAAAGTGTTACAGTCAATACACTATGTTTTTATGAGAATTTATTTTAAGGATACTTTTTCTATCAGCTAGTTCCTTGTTGATGTATTGCCTGGGGTATGCTTTTATATCACTTAGAAAAACATTTTAAGCAAAGACATTGAGAAGAAAAAAAGTAGAAGAGAAAATCTTTACCTGCTGAGGTACTTGGTTCAAGTGTTTCAGTAAGAGAAAGAGAGAACAGTGTACAGTACAAGGCTGATTCTGAATATCTCCTCAAGTACATAAAATAGTGACAGAATCTTTTGAGTGGCATTGTTCCACTTATTGTGTGTTGCTTTCAAGGACAACTGGAGATGTATTATTTGCAAATCTGTTTGTACTTGTAAAACAAAAATATCCCAACCAAATAAATTAACAAAAGACAAACAAAAACAATCCTGAACCAAGAAACTGTTAATTAGAGGATCATTTTGTGGTAGATAAAAAGCTCTAACTTTGTTAGTATTGTGTCCTTATACTGCTCTTTTAGCTATGTGACACATAAAGTGTGGTTTATAAATGCTTTTTGGATTATATTTGCAGTGACTCCAAGAGTGTTAGTATTATTAAAAAAAAAATATTTTGAATTGTGTTTAATCAAATCAGGTAAAGATTTCCCAGAGAGGAAGATTCACTGCAGAAGAGCTCTTAATCATACCATATAACAGTGAAGCATTCACAGGTATAGAGCTTGCATCAACTCTCTTAAAGATATAAAAGGATTGAAGTGAAATGTCATTGAAGAAAAATTTTTCAAAACAGATAATTCATCATGTTTTAAACTGTCCTGCTCTATTGGGGACAAAGAATAACATGAGTTTCTGAGTAAAACCTTGTATTTGCTCTAATGATAGATAATAAATAGTGTTCCATTTTAGAGAAATTATGTTGACCTGTCAAAACTTTCTATAAAAAGCTCAGTCCTGCTCTATGTAGATTTAAGCAGTTCTAATAGGGCTACAAAGACAAACCAGGACACAGTGATTTTCATATTCATATTCATTTCATATCAGCCTCATATTTGGAACCTGAACTCCACTTTTGGATCTCTGGATAGAAGATATTAAAAAAAATGTGTAGAAACTTGATTCTAAAATTTAGGAAAAGATTTTTCAAAAACTTGAAATAAAAATTTGGGGAACGATGTTCCTTTAATCTTCCATTTTCCTTAGCCAAAAACAAAGGTTGTCGTTCCTGTAGATTGGAAGTACAAGAAGTATAACACAAAATGTCATTTACACATTTCTTGAGCTTAGGGCAGTAGAAGGCTGTTATTCATCAGTCTTCATACATCACAGAGGCTGTTTTTTCAGCAAATGTAAGATGACTCTGGAACAACAAATTTATACATCTTCGATATTATTTTGATACAAAAAGATCTTGTGGATCTTGATGAAAGTTAAAATGTTTATTCAAACCCAACAATATTCTTTAATGCAATAATATACAATTCAATACTCAATAATATTTAATGCAATGGCCAGTTTCATCGGAGAGAAAAACTGTGCTGGGGTACTATCTTTATAACTCGGTAAACTGGGGAAAATAGATGTTTAAAAAAAAATTGCTTCAAATCATACAACAAAAAATCATAATAAAGTAATTAAAAACTCAAAAAGTAACTTATTTGGGATATGCACAGCCTTAACATCAGAGTAGTCTCCCTTGCTTACACTAGAAGTAGCTTCTCATGGTAACTTGTGAATGATGAAGGCATACTTTAAGGTGAGGATGTATGGATTCCTTAATGCCTCTTAATATTTCTTGTGTCCTAGAGGACAGGTCCTATCCACCAGTCAGACCCTCATAAAACATTGCTTCTAGTCAAAGTGCATACACCTGTCTAATCTTCCACAAATGTCAGAATGATCATACATACTAGTCTATTTATGTAGACTTCAGGAGAAATGAGCATGGTCCTAAAGGCTCTCTTACAGAATTAATTTGAAAGTTTTAGACTCCTGATTTTTTTTTCTCCCGGGACTTCAGACCTAGCTGTGAGTGAAGGTCTTCTTTTCATTCTTTGGATTCAGGGATTCCCTTTCACTCAGGCTTCAGTTAGGATTTGCCCCAAAACTTAATTAAAGCTGCCTGACCTGTGAGATGTCTTAGTTGTAGATTCCTTGTTATGTATTTTTTGCAATTCATTACAGATAAAATAGAACATGACAGAGAACAAACACTCTCGAGTTTATTTTAAAAACAAAATGAAGAAAAAAAATAAACAGAAAAAAAATCTGTGTGGTTTCCCTGCTGGTTAAGGCATGGGAAATCCTAGGAGCTTGATTCCTTTTTCTGCCACAGAACTCACACCAGATGTTGTGAATTTATCTGTGGGCACATTCAAAATACAAATGAGGACTTTTTTTTTTTCACAGTGATACAAATCACAATCTTTACATAAGAAGCACACAGAAAACTTACGCAGAAATGATAGGGCTGTCTTGCAGCCCCCCTTGTAAGAACTTCTGCAGCAAAAAAATTAGGTCAGGGCAGCAAGGACAATACAGTTCAGTCTGAAAGATATGAGAAGATATGAGAAGGACACTGCAAAGGGCTTTAATCCAAATGGTTCTGGTCCCTCTACAGTCTGCAGGGAGTAGACTGGAATGCAATCCCTCATTTTCCTGCCAGGGAAGGCAGCTGGCTCACTCCAGAGAAAATCCAAACATCAGCTGACATATCAGAATATGGGCAAGTGGGGTTTGGATCTGGAGAAAAACTGGAACCCACATTAGTATAAACATGCAGCAGCTGTGCGATCAGCTCCAGTGTAGGTTAAATTCCCCATAAAATTTGCAATTGTGTAAGTTTCTGCAGTTGAATAATTTTGACTGTGAATTTCTTCTCCCTCCTTTTCATACTGAAAGAGGGTCTGAAGATTGCACAAAATGAGAACTCCTAAAGCAGTTGCCTAAAGCAATTTACTGGGTAAAAAATGCAAATAATTTGGCTATGTGACTAGAGCTTTCAAGACAAATTACAGAGACTTTCTTTGAAGAGAAAAAAACTTAGGAGAAAAATATTGAAATAACATTAATGAAAACAAGCGCCAGAAACAACAGAGACGTTCAAAATTATCCTGAATAAAAGTTTAGCTGTAATCAATGAGAAAAAGATCTTACATTTCTACAGCTTTGAGCAGACTCTATTTAATTGAGTAAATTAGAGAGTATATCTTTTTGCCTTAGAAACTCAGCAGAAATTTGGCGAGAGTGCAAAACCAGACTACCCTCTTTGGCTATTTAATCTAATAAATGCTTAAAAACAAACGTTCTTCAAACTTCACATAAGCACCTCAAAAACATGCACAAACATTCATAAATACTAAAGATAGTGAAAATAACATAGAAAAGCTCTTTTATGGTCTCAGTTCAACAGTATTTTTGAGAAGCTATCAGGGAATTAACCTATTAAAGGCCAAAAAAAATATTCGTAGGGCTCATCAGAAAAAGGTATTCCTTCCTTCATCTCCCTAGACACGAGCCCTGTTACATGGCAGCTTTCATGCTAGGAATATCAATTCCCTCAGAACTTGGTTTCTTAAATTCACAAGATTTACCAGCCTTAAATGTAGGTAAAGTATCAGTATACAAAATGTTATTTACAGATTAAGATGCTGGGCAATGTAATGAAAATTGCATTATTGGGACCAATCAAGTCTTGGCAGAGGTGTGGTAGGAAATATTGCAGCAATACTGAATGGTTCTTTTCCATAGCTGAAATTTTGCAAATGTGAAGAACAAATTTATCGGCAGAATGCAGAGAGAAAACACACATACCCTTCTAATATATATTAGTATTGTTGACGTATAACTTGGAATTTTTACTAGTTACAGAGTTTCCATCATAAAGGAGACATTCTCTAGAGAAGTGTCAGTTCAGAAAAGAAAGAAAGAAATAGGAAATTGATTATAATGGGATGCTGTAGCAAGGTAATTCTGTATACTTTGTGACCTGCAAGCCAAATCAGATATTTAGCACAATTCAGTGTTAGTAGCTGTGAGAACTTCACTCCAAACTTGTCAGTGGTGAAATAAACCTTTTGCAGCCTAATCTCCCTCCTCAATGTTTTTGTTTGGTTTGAGTGGTTATATTTTTGGGTTTTTTTACTAATACTAATACTAATACAGATACTAATACCAATACTAATGTTTAATCCTCCACCTCTAATAAAAGGATATCTCTACAAACAAAGCACAAGCTCTTACTAAGCCTAGTAAGACTGGCAGTGGCAGTGGCTCATGTCTAAAATTGGATTGAAAAAAGGGCAATAGGACTCTTTAAAACTCTGGGTAATATGATTATATTGCAACAGATAAGGGTAAATACATGGTTGACTATTTTCTGACATCATTACTAGCTGCTCCATGGATAAGTGTGGTCCATGCTCACTGTGTTAGTATTGACAGTTTCTGAGTATTTCTTCCCTCCAGTCTGACTAGAGTTGCTCTTGTAATTAGCAATTCACGGCTATGAAGCCAGATCCCCTTTTAAAATAATTTAACACTGTTGAAAAATACTACCATCCATCATTAAATGGAATAATAGGTGTTCCTAAGTTTCTTCCTCATTTATAGTGTTGGAAAATTACACCTTTATATTTTCTTATTTTTGTCTGCAGGTGTCTGCAGTGTGTTTGCTATGAACTGACTTTACAGTAGCTATTTACCAAACTCAACCTTCATTCCTGGAAGATCCACTTCATGACACTGAGAATTAATGCAATGCAAGCATGTGAAAGTTCAGCACTTTATCTGTAAAGAACAACAGGAGATAGTTCACAGGTGCTTTGTGTGTCAGTCTGTAGTAACTGAAGAGCCAAAGGGAAAAGTAGCACTGTGGATCTCAGATTTTTGCAAATGCTTCCAAATGTCATCTGAAGAGGCTGATGATTGACAGTACAACTGCTGCCTTTTAGACACAGTTCAGTAGAGTTCTTGAGTTCACTGACATGATGCAGTTGCATGAATGTGTGTACAGTTCACTTTTAGTATGGGACTCCACCACTCTAAAACTTGCATCCATTTGCACTGCTTCCAAAGCACCATTTGAAAGGATGTATCTGCTGGATACAGACTGTGTACTGTTCAAAGGTGTAGGTGCTGTTTCTGATTGGCATATGGGATGATAAAGGACGTGTCACTGCACTGCAACTGCACTGCCTGTCTCCAAATATACAGAAAGACAAGAGCTTCCTCTGTAAACAAGCAAAAATGGCAAAATGTAATGTCAGTATTGACTTATTTTGAGAAATTGTCTAGAGTTGTGTCTACAAGATCCGAACATCCAAAAGAAATTAAAACTCTGCTCTAATAGGGAGCTGTGAGGATTGCACTGTCTGGTTTGAGACTTTGATCTTTTTTTTATTGTAGTAGTAGAGCCCAGGAAAGTATTTTGCCTTCAAAAATTGCTACAGTCTCACTGCCTGCCATTAGCTAGAAAACAACATTCTTTGTCCCTAGAGAAGACCGTACCTGCAGTGTTTTTTATTTCACAGTGCAGAGCACACTGTTGGCAATGAGCAATCATAATAAAGGCATTTGACTTCTGAATGTGGCAGCTAAATGTGTAAAGTACTTACTCTACTGGGAAAAGGCGAATAGGCAATTTCCAAAATGATCTGTTCCTGATGCATGTTCAGGTTTCTGGCTGTGTAGGTTGAGTGGACCAGGGTCCCCACACAGGCTTGTGCCTCAAGCACTGATGGATGAAAGTTTGGGAGCAAGCTTCAGGGAAAAATAATGAAGCTCTTGAAAAGTATTCCAGATGACTGAGGATCTACGTGACAAGTCCTTTTGAAAGTTAAAGTAGTCAGCTGAAAACCTCTCACAAAATTCAAACTGCAGGAGATATAGATATACATGCATATATACGAGTCACTCCATCTCGAGCATTGTTGCTCATTGTTCTAATTGAAAAGCATATTTTTCTTAGTTTTGTGCATATTCTCAGATTGAAACAAAGCTATGTTAA
>WBND01000376.1:920760-943264 GCA_013398595.1 Tychaedon coryphoeus
TGACCTGATGTCTGCACAGCTGTTCCTCTCACATGTTCTCACCCCCCGCCATCCTTTGGCTGCAATTATATCTCCACAATAACTTTTTCCTTATTTTTAAATATGTTAGCGCAGAGGCATTACCATCATTTCTGATTGTCCCAGTCTAGACCAGCTGCACATCATCTTGGAGTTTGCAGGGATTGGCTCTGCCAGACACAGAGGAAGCTTCTGGCAGCTTCTCACAGGAGCCATGCCTGTAACCCCCATCACAACCAAAACCTGGCCACACAAACTGAATACATCACCAGTCTAGGGGGGATGGCTGTCATTAACTTTGCCCCGATTTTCTTACATGGGTACTGTGGGAGCAGGCTCTGGTTGCCACTGTCCCATTAGCCTTGCTCTCACCCTTGGATCCCATTCCCTTTCCCTTGCAGAGCAGCTGGCCCTTGCTGCTGTTTGGCAGTGGGTCCCCTGCTCCCCTCCACTAGTCCCAGAACCTTGCCGTGCAAACCCAGTACATGACTCTTCACACAAGAATAGGATGAAGCCAGTCCTTGCCATTTCTGGCATTTTCAAGTAATCAATTCCTGGATGTACAGCAAGAAAAGTAGAAGCTGTTAGAGCACAGATCTGAATTAGGGATATACAGGTTTGTAATTTTTATCTTTAAGGTGCTATTCTAAGGTGATAACCCACCACGGTGAATCCCATCACCAGGATTCAAAACGTTAGAGGTTTTTTGAGTGATCTGAGGTGCCAAAAGTGTTCATCTCCCAGTTCTTCTTTGCTTTGCTGGTGCTTACATTGAGATAGGAGTCTGGAAGGCCCTGAATGGATTGAAAACACACTGAGATCTTCCACTAAGTGATTCCTCATACAGAAAAATGCTTATATAGAGCAAAGTGCTGGATGAGTGCACGGGATCAGTCAAGCCTATCATCATAGCTGCTTACTAGATAGGTGAAATTGGGTTTGATGATCTACAGCACTGTAGCTGAACTTGGAATAAATACATAATACAACATGATTTTTTTTTCTTAAATAAAAGTTAATTCTTTGAATAAATTATTTCAAAACCATTATTACCACATTTCTAACTAAAATTATAGAGATTTTTCAACACAATAATTTTTTCTTCTTGGCTAATAGGCATTCTTTATTTAGAGTAGGATAATTTTCATTTACATATATATTAATATGCTATTATATGTAAGTATAATTTTCATTTTATATATATATTGAAAATATTAAATGGGATACAGAGAGTTTAACAGCTATTGTTAAACTAAAATAAAAAATATAAATTAAAGCTGAATTGAAAATCTGGATTTGTTTAATAAAAAGCATGGCAGAGAGAAAACATTGGGTGTTGGACTCAGTGAGACTTGTGGGTCCCTTCCAACTCAAAATATTCTATGAGTCTATGGTTTCACACCACAACTTTTAGAACATTTACATTCTATATTATTTAGTTTAAACATTGTGTAGAAATGACATTTTCCTACTATTTTAAAATGTCTTTTACTTTGTAGTACAAAAAATAATAAGTTCTCATAACTACAACCTTTCTTAATTAGTCTGTAAATAACACTTCAATAGCAGTAATCTAATTTAAAATTATGTTTTTAAACATTTAACAAAAGACATACCATTATTCAAAGTAACAGTATTAAAGCCACAATTACCTAATTCCAGGCAAAGTGAATAAAAAATATCTAAAGCCTAATAATACCTGAAGTAAAAAACCTCAGTGGTCACAACTTGAGGAGTACTGAGGTACACTTTTACACTTCACTAAACTAAGGCCTCACTGATATCAACAGTCATGATACACGAAACATAGCCTATGAAATTAAGATGTTTAGTGCAGCAGCCAGTGCAAGATTTTGAAAAAAAAAATTATATAATAGGGAAAATGTGAGGGTTTTGTGCAGACAGAATTTTTATCACATTTATATTGCATTGGAAAGTTTAGTTAGTTTAGGTGTGCAGTCACTAAGAATGCACAGAACTGTCCCTGAGATACCAGTGCACTGAATTCACGACACAATTTTACAAGTGGCATGCATCAGAAGAAAGAAATGGCTGACCTTTTTCTGTTGTAATATTTTTCATCAGAAAAATGCCATTTTAGCAAAGTCAATTCATTCTACAAGAATATTTATTTCATTGAAACATATCTAGTAACTATATAAATAATCCATTTCAATACAGTCAAAGAAATTGATAATTTTGACTTCTATATTAATATATACAATATATCATCTTGTCAATAAAATCAAAACAAAAATTTTCAGCCTTACAAAAGCAAACTTATTTTAAGTATATCTAAGCAGAACATTTTAATAAAACTCAATTAAATGTTTTCAATTTTCCATATTGCTGCCTTTGAATTCCATATTTTTAATTCCCTGCAAATGCAACTGTCAAATATTAGAAGTGTTGTACTTTAGGAAAACATTACCTTGATGAACTATGTGTAGAGGAGTAAAAACTAACCCTGCAAGAGACCAGTAATAGGACCACAACTACTTAAAAGGGTTTATAATGACTTGTGCTTCTGTTTGATTGCCTTTGGAAGTGAGTTTCTTAGAATGTGATAGGCCATATATACCAGAATTTCTCTTTAACATGAGATTTGTAAACTTCTTCAGGTCCTTCACAACCGAGAGGACCAAAATATTTTATCTTAGTTAAGACAAAATTAAAGCAGTAAAGATAAATAAGGTCTATTTGTTAGTTAAGAAGTAAAATCTTTTGCCTCTTAGACTATGAATAAGAAGCACATGAAAATGCAGCACAGAGAACTTTATTGCTATTCCTTGTAGTACTAAAAGAGGGTTTTTAAGACCCATTAACTGTTTTTCAACCCTGGTGGAAAAGGTGATTAGTGATTCCTTTTTCTTCGTCCTTCAGTGGATTTGGAGGACAATTTCAAAAGTTCTGTCCAAAAATTATATCACATTTATAAATTCAATACTCTCAATCATCATTCACAGAACTCATTGAACCAGCATATAAAACCCCTATATTTTAAAGCATTGAATACCAAGTCAATATTCACTGAAGCTAACAGTGATGAATTCCATAAGCTTCTACAGATTTTGCTGTTTTTTTCAGAATGGGAACTTTCATGTAAAAATAAATTCTCACACACTTTGGCTGTGAAAATAGCCTTAATTCCTTAAATCAATAAATTTCTGTCTTTTTCACTCTGCAGTAAAGACAGACTGAACAACTTAACACCTGCAGAAGTATAGATGTCTTTCACCTGGATCGGATTTTAACTTCAAGGTCAGTATTTGTAAATAGTTAGGGCCCAATTTTCAGTTTGTAAAAAAGTGCAGAGATTTTGCAACCAAAGTCACAGTTTAGTTTCCAGTTATTCCTGCTTCAGCAGAGGTAAATCTGATATTGCCTCCTTCCCAAAGCAGCTGCAGAGAACAAGAACCTCGAGCAGCGTCCCAGGGGACAGATTTTGGCACAGCTCATGCTGCTCCTGCATTAGGGCCAGTCTGGCAGGGAGAGACCGAATTCCTGGAGCTTTTTTGCTGCACAGGTCTGACAAGGGAATTGCAGCCTAGTCCCAAGTTTAACAAGACAATTTAACAAATGGATTCCAGATGGTCAAAACCTGTATTTTACACACAGCATCTGACACCTGTATGGGATGTTATGCAATCCCCCTTTGACCAGATAATAAAATACTCTCTTTTTTGTTTTACACAAGTAAGTGAAAAACAAATCAAACTGAACTGTGTGACATTAATTTTGCCCTTCATTCTATGCAGTTCTTAAGCCTGAACCATAACTGTGACTGGTTTTAGGTTTTGCAGTGTTAAAAACTCACTGACTTCTCATGGAAAATAATGACCAACATTCAATAGTGGGAAACATTATGTCCCCTCATGAATTATAATGACAAACAGCTTCCACTCTACACTGGTGGAAACATTGATTAATACCATTTTGCTTATGTTTCACATCTGGGATAAAAATCTTTAGTATAGATTTTCTTGTGAAGGAAGAGAGGCTATATTGACAAAGGTGAATACCTAATATTATTATTGGAAGTCAGCTACGAAAGCACTTAAAGTAGGCAACATTTGAGAAAAAAAAAATAAAAAAAAATAAAATCGTAGAGGAACTTTCTGAGAACACTGTAAAATCAAATAATGCTGAGATTGTCTCTTGGATTCAAGTGGTACAGGTAAGCATCTGAAGTGTGGTGCAGCACCTCCAAAATTAGTGTGTGCTGATGCTGTATGAGTGCTGGGGCCCGATTTATTCCCATTTTCCAGGACAGTTTACATCTTGTGGATCTTAATTCTTTTAGGAACCACAAATTCACCTAAATTTCTATGGATCAGTGATGCAGGTAGACCTCAGCAAATGCTCCTACTCTATGATGAAAAGCATTTGTCCCCGTATTGCTGTGCATAGATAAGTCAGTTTTGTTGAAAACTAAGAGATGCCAGGGGGATCATTGTGGTAGAAATAGCATTTCTACATTTAAAAATTTGAACAGATTGAGATTTCAGGTAAAAAATTCATACAAAATATTGTGTCAAATAATATTTTTAAAACCCCTTTTTTGCATAAAGTTATGCTCTCAAGTAAAAGAAAGTATTTTTCTTTCAATAATTTCATAACTTAGTTTTGAAAAACTGTTTTGTTACTGTGTTGAGTTTGATTGACCTTGGTCAATGGCCACACATCAACGATTTCACTCATCTTTAACAGGGGGAGAAAAGAGGATGTAAAAGCTCATGGTTTTGAGGCAGAGAAATCCTGTAGCAATTAGTGTCATAGATAAAACAGACTTGGCTTGAGAAAATTAATTTCTCTAAAAGAAAAATTGTTATGGATGGTGAGATACAAAGAAAAATTCCCTCCACCCTTTATTGCCAGGCATTACTTCACTCCTTCATCCATAACTCTGATCTTGTCCCATCTGGAGCAGCACAAGGGGAATGGGAGTCATGGTCAGTTGATAAACTTCCTTTCTCTCAGTCCTTCCTCACACTCCCTGCTCCTGTGTGAGCTCCTTTCCATGAGCTGTAGCTCCAGCCAGGAGTCTGCTTCACTGAGGTTTTTCCACTGAACTTCAGGGAATATCCGTCTGCCACAGCATGGGATCCTGCACAGGCTGCAGTGGGGATGGATGCCTGGGGATGGATGTTTGCTTCACCACCATCCTGCATGGGCTGCAGTGGGGATGGATGCCTGCTTCACCACCATCCTGCAGTGGGGATAGATGTCTGCTTCACCACCATCCTGCACAGGCTGCAGTGGGGATGGATGTCTGCTTCACCACCATCCTGCAGTGGGGATGGATGCCTGCTTCACCACCATCCTGCACAGACCATGGGGGGACAGCCTGCTTCCCATCAGCCACCCCATGGGCTGCAGGAATATCTCAGCTCTGGCACCTGAAACACTTCCTTCCCTCCTTCTTCACTGACCTTGGTGCCAGTGTGATTTCTCACACTTTTATTTTTTCTCAGTTTGCTCTCTCACAGACTCTGCCATGAAGCATTTTGCCCTTTCTTCAGTATGTTCCCTGAAGGCATCACCAGCTCCATTGTTGGAACTGCCAGGAGTGTCCAGCATGGGGCAGCCCCTGGCCTTCCCTCACAGAGACCAACACTGCAAATCCCCCTCTACTACCAGCTCAAATGCACAATGCTAAACCTGACATCTCCTTCCTCAAAAATGGAAAATAGTTTTCAATTAGGGGTTCTTACACTTTTTCAGTTAAAACTTTCCAGAAACGAATGAACTGCTTTTACATCATGCTATGGTTTCCTTCCTTGCATTTTAATGTTCAAAAGATTGCTTTTTTTCTTTTTTCCATTTGCCAAACAAAAAAGCAGATTTTTTCCCCTCTGTGATTAAAAGAATCATAAAGTTACGGCTTAAACCTCCCTGTGCATGCTGTTCTGTATTCTGCAAGTGTTTCTAATTAGCTCAGTGGCCGAAGTGGCAAAATGCATTAAAAGACTGGGATTTTTGGTGTTTTGTTTTCTTAATTGGAGGTCAAAAATCCTTGGAACTGCAACAAACAAAAATAGAGGTAGGACATACCTATAAAGCACAAGAAGTAGACATCTCATAGCCTTTGGAATATGTGGATGGAAAAAAAATAAAATATTTTTAGAAGAAAGAGCTATTAGAGGCTGTTAGAAACAAGGATTTCACTCTGGCTTAATCAGCAAATAACATAATAGCACATAAGTGATTTTTTTTCGAAGCACAAGAATAATTAATAGGCTAGGACTGAACAAAAAATAAGGATTACCTGCTGTTCCATTTTTTTTCTGACACTAATAACCCTTAAGGTGCCCCATTTTGTAGGGCTTAACTCACATACACACTGTTTTACCATTTAGGCAATTAAGAAAACTAGTTTCACTAGAGAATAACACAAAATACATCTCTTCTCAGGAATAAAAAAGAGAAAATAAAGTGGAAAAAATACATAAGGAACAGAAAGACAGACTAATGGAGGAAGTTTAAAAATTATGAACAAAAAAAAAATCATCCATCTCCTGTACCTGATGGTCCACTTTAGACTTATTTTAGAGGGGAAGAGCTGCAGTAATTGACCTTGAAAACCTAAAGAAAAGATGTATCAGTTTTTCTTTTAACCATGTGTCAAATAGAAACAGTTCCTAATTACAGATCAGGTAATGAAGTTGCTGTTGTTACAGTATATGCAGAGTCATTAATTTGGGAAGAGATAGTACCATTTTTTCTGTACTTTTAGTGTGTCTGGAAGATTTCACAGAGGAACTGTGGTCTATAACTACAGCCTCTGCTGTGGTAATGCAGCTAATTAATAGCAATCCATTATGCCATTTATACTGTATAAAACTTAACTTTTCTTTCAGGAGCCAGATGCACTGTTCAATAATCACTCAGAGCAAAAGTGTTTTACACTTTTAAACCTTAGTGTCTAAGTTCTAGCTGATCAGCATTGTATGACTTCAACATCTGTGCACTCCAAACACCTTTTTTTAAAAGCTGCAGGTTTTTAAACTGAATTTATTTAATTGGAGTTGTAGAGGCAATTTAGCAGCCACCTTACACTGCTATTTTTAGTCTCACTTTGGATTAAAGCTAACCTTATTCGTTCAACCAAATCTACACCACTGAATTGATTATAAATTGGATTAGTGACAGTAGCTACTGTTTCACTGGCAATGCTGCAGGACTAGAACAGTCCAAAGGGCAAAATTTGCAGACTTGGATGTGTATTTGCCTTATTAGGTGCCACTAGCAATTAAAAAAAATCCCACTTATTTACCCACTAAAATCCTAAATTTCTCTTTGTGCAGGGAACAATTGAACAGGTTTTTTTGCTTAGTTTACAACTAAGTTTTTCACTTATTTGGAAAATTATTTCCCTTACCCACATGCTCTGGTTCAGTAGGCGTGCTCAGAGCTTCTGAACCTGCATAAATAATGTTAATAAACTGCTTCTCAATAAATAATTAGGGTTTGTATAAGAAACACAGAAGATCAGATGAAATTCCTTTCTTTGATCTGGAGTATGAATTTTTACTTTAGTTTCTCTCATTCTCCTTCCTCGTAGGGAGCACAGGCAGCAACTTATTTATTCTTTATCTGGTCTGTTTTATGCATGCTAAAACACTGGATTTGCCAGAAAATAACAATGACACTGTGGACAGATGATTAGCACGATCACCATGGCTCCAGATCCTCATTACCATCCTCCTTGCTGCAGAGTAGTTTAACGAGAGCGAGTTTGCCACACCATAATACACCTCAAAGAGACATACAGAGTCAACTCATGCATAAAGGCATATTTCATACTACTGAAATAAAGACTAAAATTAATAGAATATAGAAAAACTAAATTTTAATTAGGAGAAATGTCTATCAAGACTATCCAGTGTCCAAAGTAGGAATATTACTGTGCAGCCAGAAAGACCTCCCTTTAAAAGTTAGGTGTCAATTTGCTGGAACAATCAGTTCAATTGTGATTGAAGTGGTCCATGATATTTCCTGGTAGCTGGTCTCAGACAGATGACTCTAGTGAGCACATGGATTTACCTGAGCCTTACACCATGTCTGTAAGGCATGTGCCCCCATACATTTATGGACCATGTACACACCCATACAGATGCATCACCAAGTCCCTGAGGCCACCACCAGCCTTGCTGTCCCTGCCCACCTCCACCTGCTCCCGCTCCCATGGGCCCAGGGGCCCCTTTCAGCACACACAGGGGTCATCATTCCCTGCCCCAGTCCTCTCTCTGGCCCTGCCACTTGGAAGAATCTTGAGTTTTCTCTGCACATGATTCATCTCATGGGTGAACCCTCAGGAGCCCACCTCCTTTTGCCCTTTCTGGTGTCCCTGGCTGGCCTCTTGCCCTGGGTCTTCATTTGCCAATGATGCTGTTGCTGGTACCTGGTGTTGCCCATCCTATGGGCCTGCCCCCAGAGAAGGCACAGCCTGTGATATGGTCACCCTTGGCCCCTGTCCCTCAGGGACCAGCTGTCCCTTGCTGGACTCTTACATATGTATCCTATGAGCTAAATTAAGAGTTGTGTAATTCGCTAGGCACATTAGCATTATATTGTGACACTTAGTAAACTTGGACTAAATTCCTGTTAGAATTATAGATCCAGCTGTTTGCTGAACAAAAAGTCCATCAAAGTTCCTCAGGAAGAGCAAAAGAAACTGAACTCAGCCTGGAAGGCAATAGTTGGAAGTGTACCGGAATAAGATTCTTCATTAGGTAAACAATTCACCTGTACGTCAGCAAGTCTGTTTTAAAGAAAAAACCTGAAAACTCCTTACTCTTGAGCTGAGAGCATCCAGACTTAGTCCCTCAGGAAAATTGTTAGCATATTTGTGACATATTTCTAAAAGGCAGAAGGTTGTAGGCTTCTTTCCAGGCTACAGAGCAATGTCTGTTATATTCCCTCACTTCTTAGTTATCTAAGTGTGAAACCATGTGTTTCAGAGGTAAACAGATAACCCGCAACTTTTTATCTTCTTCTGTTTTCTACTGAAGAGAGCACTTAGGCTCAAAACCTGTGCAAATATTTATCTTGAGCAGCATTTGGGATGTGCTACCAGCTAACCATGCCCTGGGCTTCAGGACTTATGAACACTGTGCTAACATCAAGAACAACAGTGAAGTTCCTTGTCCTTGGAGAGCTGTCCCTGAAGCTCTGCAGCCATCTCTGAAAACATCTTGTTTTTCTCTCAGGTATTGGTAGTCAATAATAGCCACTTCACACAACATTTAGCTCTTCTCTCCCCTCCCATCCCTTTCTCTTTTTTCACTTTTACATGTGGCACTCAAAGGATCCTTTTGGCATATTAAATTGGTTTGACCATTTTGGTCTGTTTAGTTTATATTTCATGAGAGGTGCACCCATGACGATAAAAGCACCAAAACTGGCAGTTAAACAAGCAGCCTGTTCCTCTAGAACGTTTGGTTGTCCCCATAGTAACTAAGACAACAATCTCACAAACTCTGCCGTAGCCTCATTCAAGTCACTAGAAGCATCAAAAAGTATCAATTAAGAAAAAAAAAAATTCCCTGGCGACTAAAATCTTAGGCATTTTCAGGCATACACATACCTAGAGATCAATTTTTACTACAATTCCTATAATCAGTGACACCTATTTCTGCTTGAAATCATGCTGCTGCTGCCAGACCTGTGCAAAGCCACCGCTGTCTAAAGTCAGTAAGTGGCTCAGAGCTTAGCTCAACCTGAAGCTTACACAACCCTCCAAATCATTTTTGCCAGCAGGCTGAATCAATTGCAAGTATTGAATACGCCTTAAGACAGCATCTTCCTAAAGCAGACATTTGATTGTGTTACCCCAGAAAAGCTATATGTCTAAAACACATAAATTTTCCACTGCAATTGTGAAAAGACGGAAAGATTCTTGTCTGTTTCAGTTGTCAAGACAGACATGACTGGCACCATCACCAATCCCCTATTAAAAACTTTTTGTGCCTTCTCTCAGTGGACTTCTCTCTGGCAAATCCACACAGCTCTGACTCCTTCTCTCTGCAAGTTTCCTTCTTCCTTCTGCATGTCTGGCTAATCCCAACCTGTCCCTTACCCAGCCTCATAACCCTGCCTGTCCCTCACACATCTTCTTCCCTTACCTGTTCCTTGCACAACCACATATCCCTTACTTCCTCACAGCTAGCAGACTCCATCCTAAACTGCAGCAGACTCTGGGTCTCCAGCTACAATTTATTCAAGCTGAGTAAATTTACTCTAGCTGACTTACCAGCTTACTCACACTCTTATTAGCTGACCCACTCTTTTATAACCCACATCCTCATTGGACAGACAAGGCTGTTTCCACTCCTTGGTAATCAGTACAGCTGTAATTCATTGAGGAAAATTGCCTTCTGAACTATTCTTACAAACCATCCTTCCACATCTAAGTAGAGCTAGTCAAATGATGGAATTCTTCTTCTCTTCAGTTCAACATTGGCTTGCTTATGGTAATCGCCTTCTGGAAAATCTTGGCCAATATAGATACCTTGTGGCAACAAGACATCTAGGTCATGGCAAAGCCAAAATGCCTTCAAAGACCTGGACCTACAATATTATTTTCCTTAGATTTTTTTTTCTTCAGGTACGTTTCACTCGGTTTCTGGGCTTCACTTGGGAGCACAGGAAATTATGATGTCCATTTCTAAAGCTTGAGACCTTTGTTACAATATACTCCAAAATTTAATTCAGAATTATGCTTTGTGGCCTCCACTGATAATAGATTGCATTCTGACTGACAAATGGAGCAGCTGCTGTTTTGGCATAAACCCAGCCAGAAAGTAAGCCCCATGAAGCCATTCATTCCCTCCAACCCCAATGAGATGGAGGAGAGAATTGAAAAAGTGAGAAAGCTCATGGGTTGAGGTAAAGACAGTTTAATGGTTCAAGCCATGCATGTCACCATAGAAAAGCAAGGAATTCATCCATCTCCCCCATTGGCAGAGAGGTGTTCAGCCACCTCCAGGGAAGTCAGTCTCTGTCACACATAATGATGAGCTGGGAAGACAAATGCCATCACTCCAAGCATGGTCCCTCCCACTTAATTTTTATTCACACAGATTTATATGCTGAGCATGATGCCACATAGTATGGAATATCCCTTTAGACTTTTAGGGCAGGCTGTCCTGGTTGTGTCCCCTCTCAGCTCCTTGTGCACCCCCAGCCCTCACTGGTGGAGTGTGGTGAGAGGTAGAAAAGGCTCTCATGCTTTGTAAGAGCTTCTCAATCAAAACAAAAGCATCCCTTTGCTATCAACACTGTTTCCATCAAAAACAGAGTCCCATACTATCTGCTGTGAATATAATTAACTTTATTCCAACCAAAACTAGCCGAGTTACTTATATTAAATGTTTTTAAAGTCTCTGTCATTCCACTTAGCTTTTGCAGTGAAGGTAGGTCCACAGATCTTCTGCTTCTCCTCTACTCAAATATAAAATATGTACATTCTGATGCTAAAAATATACTGCAGGATGTTGTGGCACTCCAGCTGGGTGAACAGAACACAGTGGCCCTTATTGTCACTTACTGGTGTTTGTTTGAAACTCTCCTGGAATTTTACAAGCAATAGAGAAAGTAATGAAACTTACTTTCTGACAGATCTGCAGTTTTAGGGGATTTGTTGTTTAAAAGAAATGTTTGTCCTTTGTAGAAGAAATTATAATCATACATCTTTTCTACCCTACTTTGACTATTAGTTTCAACACAGACAATGAAGAATACAGATGTGGCAGCAACTTGCAAGTTACTAAAAATTTTCTTTTCATTTAAACCTTGCATTTTTATGTATCAGTCCTTAATGAAACTCAAGAGCTGCTGGTCAATTAATAGAAGCATCATATCAAGAACATTTTAAGGAATGCTGTCACTAATAAAGTCATGGATTGCATAAGTTTCCAGAAAAGGTTGGAATCAGAAGAAAATGCTGTTCTACAAGTAAGTCTTAAAATAGTCTTTACTTACCAGATGTCCTCCATGAATTGAGAATATTTAAACCATTTTTAGAAATTTAGGGTGTTTTCTTCATCTAAGAACTGGATAAATTACAGAGTAGAATACTCTCAATTTACTAAATATCTGATAATTCTACCCTATTAAGCATCATGTTTTGTGCGTCTGTGTTCCATTTCCAACCTCTAATATGATCAATTATTCCTCTTTCAAAATACTTTGATACATTGAGAAAAAAAATGAAAAATACCTTGCTTTAAAACTGGATGATAATATATAAGTTTAAAGAGACAGAATATCAGAAGAGAGGGTTGAGGAGTGGCAAAGTTGATGGGGCACAGTATGGTCATTTTTATTGATGCTGTGTTTAATGGCACTCTAAGTTATTAAATTCTGACAGCAAAAATTTCTGCCTGTAAGTCAGTCATGATTTTTAACATGAACAAATATAAACAGAGCAAAGTCTAGGTTCAAAAATAGGTCAATGCTATTTACCTGTAGGTGTCAGAAAATGATGTCATAAATCTTAGACTTTAGTTGACTTAGCATGATGACTTTCTTTGTGTTGAAATGTAATGAGTTTTGTGAGATACTTGGATTTTAAAGTATTTGTACATAAGCTTTGTTTCCCTGTTTTTGTTTTGTCCTCAGAAAAAGTTTTATTGTGTGTGTGAGTGTCTCCATAGGAATGAAGTCAGGCAGAAAGTACAAAGCAGTGACTTTGAAACAGCAACACTCTGTCCTGAAAACAACAGGACCTGGGGACATATAAGTCTCTAAAGACACACAATCGTCTTCAAGCACAGCACAGAATTCTTTAATGCTTAATCACAGCAGTTGTACACTTCATACAATGACTCAAAAGAATGATTTGGTGAATGGAGACGTAGACTCACTAAATAGACGGGTAACGTCAGAAAATTTAAGGTCTTATAGAGTGGTAAGGTCAGAAAATTGTAAGTTCTTAGGCAGAACGCATAAAATTGACTTGAAAGCTATTTGGCATGTTTCCTAGTACCATGCACTCCTGTAGGATATTAAAAAAATTCAAACTAAGTCATTAATAAAATAGATTGCAAATTTTAAAAAATAAACCCACATAATGGTCATTGCACTAGATACTATGAAAGCAATGTAAACTATTGCAACACAAACCTGCCCCAAACCTTTCAAACTCAGAGTGCTTTGTGGGTGCTCCCAGAGCATCCACTGAGACTTTACCTTCTCAATAAATTAAAGTGTTATTAAATCTGCACTAATCATCTGTGTGCTTTACTTTGCATATCAAGAGATTATACTCTTTAAAGCAAAATAGCAAAAAGGACACTTTGCTGTGTCAGGATAATAGTCTTCATTACATTCTAGCCTAATTTTTCTTTTCTTTTTTTTTTTTTTTTTTTATGGGGAAGATATAGCAATTTTTGCTGATGTTAATAGGCAGGGCAGTGGAGAGACTTAAAATAAGCATTTACCCTAAGGACATGGATTAAAGAAAAAGCTCATGCATTTTTTACCCTGGAGGAAGTGCTTGGTTTGTGGGTCACTGATTCAGCAAGACTGAGATAGAAAGAGGGTACCTGAACACCACATCTTTCAACAGGTAGAGAGAGAGGTTAAAGGTGAGCTGTAGCCTTTACAACATTAACTCCTATACACAAAATGCATTAACAAAACTTCTTCCTGAAGCTGATTGCATTCAGAGTGTTTGCTGTATCAGTACATTCTCCTTCCAAAATAGCTGGAATTTTGGTGTCTAGAAATGAACCTGACTTTTGGTTTGGTTTTTTCCTGCCCAAAGTCTAACAAGAGGGAATAATTGCCACATTTCTGCCAAGAATATTATTTACTATGGCTGAAGTAAGCACTGGGGTCTTCATGCCCTGGGCATGCTTCCCACAGCTCTTTTCTAGAAGCCAGAGCAAGGTTTTACAAGTATCTTAAATAATTCTACAGACTTCAGTGAGGATAAAGCTTAAAGCTTTTCTTTTTACCACCTTTTAGTTGAGCTTTTTTCCAGCTTAGGAAATTGGCATTTCTTGCCTTGTCCATTAACTTCCTCAGGTTTCTGTAAAGCTGCTTGTGAAAATATGACCACAAGCTCTCTTCTTGTTCCCTTATGGCCTCAGAAGTCTGTGAATGGTCTTGTGAGATATCCCTTCCTTAATAACTCTGCTTTGGCAGCAGACAGGCAATAAATAAAATTGAAATTTACCTATAGCTATTTTAGATTTCTGGAGCTGCCAAATCAAGACACATCTTTTTAAGAAAAACTGACAATTTATTTACTATGATCTTCGTTTTTTGTCTTCAGAGGAGAAAAATGGCTGGAAAACCAGGGAAGCCAAATCACAGAACCACAGAACCAGAGAATATTCTGAGTTGGAAGGGACCCACAAGGATCATCAAAGTCCAGCTCCTGGCCCTGAACAGGAATAGTCCTGGAAAGAATTGCACCATATGCTCAAGAGTATTGTCCAAGCACTTCCTGAACTCCGTCGGGCTTGGTGCTGTGGCCACTTCCTTGGGGAGCCTGTTCCAGTGCCCTCTTTGAGAAAAACCTGTTCCTAATTTCCAACCTAAACATTTTTTGACGCAACTTTTTGCTGTTCCCAGATCACCACAGAGCAGAGATCAGTGCCTGCCCCTCCTCTGCCCCTCACAAGAAGCTGTAACTGCAGTGAGGTTTCCCCTCAGTCTCCTCCAGGCTGAACAGACCAAGTGCCCTCAACCACTCCTCACACTCCTCCTCAAGACCCTTCACCATCCTCATGGCCCTCCTTTGGACACTCTCTAATAGTTCAAGGTCTTCCTTTTATTGCAGCACCCAAAGCTTCCCCCAGCACTGGAGGTGAGGCTGCCCCAGCCCAGAGCAGAGCAGGACAATCCCTCCCTTGCCCAGCTGTGATGCTGTGCCTGATGCCCCCAGGACAGGGTTGGCCCTCCCAGCTGCCAGGGCTCTGCTAATTCATATTTTTCTGTTGACCAGGACCCAGGACCCTCAGGTCCCTTTCTGCAGAACTTCTTCTCCAGCTTTTCATTCCCCTGTCTGTCCACACAGAGTTGCACCATTCCAAGTGCAGAATCCAGCACCTGTCTTTGTTAAACTTCATGCAGCTGGTGATGGCCCATCTCTCTAATTTGTTGAGGTCTCTGCAGGGCCTCTATGCTTTCAAGGAAGTCAACAGCTCCTCCCAATTTGCTATCACCAGCAAATTATTTAGTACCCAGTCAAGTCCTGAGTCCATATAATTTGTGAATCTTGCTGTCTTTTCCTGATCTTGACATCATAATACTAGGGCTGCTAACTAACCTCTTCCACAGTAGAAAACAGTGGCTCGTGTAACATTTTGGAAGTCATCACCTCAGCAATATTGGAGATCTCTCTCCAGAACCACTACAACTGAGACTCTGAAGCCCTTTGAGTAGAGACACCAGTAAATTAGTGGTTGAAAGAGCTTGTCCTGAAACACTGGTTAGAAATCAAAGCACACCCTGCTGTTTATGAGGAATTGAAGCAATAGTTTTTGGGTACTAAAAGACAAAAAAATAAAAAATGAAATATTAGTAGTAGTTAATTGTTGTAGCTGTAAACTTCGACAAACAGAAGTATCCCTAGAAAACCTGATTAAGAAACAGAGTCTCATCTTCTCCACTTATCTAATTCAAGAGGTACTTGACCAATTTTTCTCACTGTCTCAATAGTTTATTTTAATATTGGTCTGCAAATAATTTTATATGAAGTAAATCAGTTTCTGCATAAATCATGCAAACAACCTAGTATCTTTTACAGTCCAGTTGGTAGCTACTGTAAGGAAGAAATTGGTAGCTGCTGTAAGGAAGGAAAAGGCTTCAGAGAAGAGACAAAGGTAATCTTTGTAATGGGTCTCCAGCATCTCATTCTAGTAGGATAACAACTGAGCAGGAAATGGAAGGGGAGATCAGCTCCATATTTCTGGTGTGGCATGTAGTCTATAGCATTAAAACTTAATCATGTAGACCTAAACTTTTGCTTTTGCTAGATATGCCCATAGAGAAGGGAAAAACCCCAAAAACCAATGGGTCATAGACCATTAAATTTTAATTTATTTAATGATCAAGAAACAAAGTTTGGAGTGAGCCTGCATTTCTTTGTTTCTTTCATTCTTTTTAGGCATTCCTGAATATTTTTTACACAAACTAACTTACGAACTTCTCATGAAGTTAGGTAGTTAAATTCTGAAGGTCAGAGTAACTATGACCCTGCTCAGTCAACAACTGGAAAACACTAGATCAAACGTTAAATGTGACTCAGTGTTCTTCCTATAAGGAGCTGTTGCCAAGAGCACAACCGTGGGTGTAAGTATTTATTGTGTTCAGGCTTCAGTAAGCTTCATCATGATAATTAATTCATGAGATAAGGAAGGTATACATGATTAAGGTCACTTCATCACCAAACAAAAAGTGAGAAGTTGTCTCTTAGCCCTGGTGTTTGTGCTATTTATAAGTCCAGGTTCAGAGGGGAGTCTAGAAACCAAAGGCTGCTTTGATGATTTGTGCGACATGTCTTCAAATGAAGAAGCAAATATGATGGAAAGCTCCCTAGGGGGTTTCTTCTGCCTGCAGGCATAACCTGTTTTCTTCCTAGGATTTAGTTTCAATTAACTCCTCTTCAGCTATGTGCTGAGCTCAGCAAGGCACCAGATCAGTCAACAGTCTTCATAAATTGTGGAAAAAAATATTTTAATATAATCTGAATTATTTATCAGAGTCCATCACATCCTAGCCTTTCTTCCGTGTTGTTTTGTTAACCATGGGTATGATGATTCAGTATTACTTTGCATTTTTGTATGGTTATTTATGGTCCCACACAGTCTGCAAAAGATACTTTCTCTAATGTGATTGTATTTTGTATTCTTTTTTTCAGTCTCAGTGAATGGACCTCTAGATATTTGGTTTATCTGTTTTTATGGTCTATATTGTTTCACTTCCTAACTTTCTTTAGGTTTTTTAAGTAACATCTGAATCAGTGTGTCCCCAAGACAAGATGTAAATCACTTATTACAAGTAGAGTCAGCAACTATATCTATATTTATTATTATAAAAGGGTTTGATCCAGGTGACTAATTTAAATGCAGCCATAAAAAAATGTTTATCCAGAGCAAGGTACATTTTAGAATGCATTTGAAAGCTGTTTGGAGCTGACTGACAAAAGGGACATCTTTAAATGTTACTTCTAGCCATGATTTGGTATTAAAACATGTTTTTTGTACTGTACCTTGAAAGCCAGCCTCTGTTCTGCTTTCATAGCGTTGTTCACTATGTCAGAAGCTGTGATAAATGACACTGCCTAGGCTAAAGATTTCCACAAAAATAATCAGCATTTCATCCAATAATGTGATCATGAGACAAACTTTTTATAAACAAGCCCAAAACTAATCAGAAGGGTGTCATGGTACCTGGTGATCTGACCTTATGCTAGCTGCTTAATGTAAGCAGAACTTAATTAAGTGCTTGTAGTATAGGAAAGATAGCTACCTGAAAAATTACTTCAGAAGTCCTTTTATGGACCTGTCATGTTCCTACAGACAATGTCCACTCATAAACTTTGGATGAATCCTCCAGAAGACTGGTAGAAATCATTATGGAATTCCTCAATAGTTGTAGGTTTGGTTTTCTTTCACTGGTTAACACCTGGGAAGATGTTAAAGAACCTAGGTGGTATTCAGCTTCTGCTTACATACCAGCAAGATACAGGAACATCATTGAGCTAGTTGTAGAGGTGTATTATATAGATAGTCCTACTCGAAAATGTCAAAATGGAAGATGGGAACGACATCTCTCCATTCAACAACATTTTACTAAGCTGTCTAAAATACCACTTCCCTTCAAATACTTACCATACAAGTTACTAAAAACCTAATAAAATAATAATATTAATAATTTCCAAGCATGTTTGTTACTACTTGAGCTTGTTACTGCTGTTTGAAGGTCTTCCTCCATTTTAAGTATTACAGAAGTATGAAAACAAATACAGACTGAATTCTTTACTGGTGGTGTGGCTTAAACCCAGCTGGAAATTAGGCACCATGTGGCCACTCACTCAACCCTCCTCTCTTTCCCCTGCCCCAGTGGAATAGGGAGGAGAATCAAAAGTAAAACTTACAAGTTCAGATAAGGACAGCTTAATAATTAAAAACAAAGTAAAACAAAGTAATAATGATAAATAATAATAATTTTAATGATTATAATAATAATAATTGACACAAAGAAAAAAGTCATGAGTCATACAATCACTCACCACCAACTGACCAATGCCAGGCCCCTCTTCCCAAACTCAGATCAGTCCCCTCTTCTGGGTAACTCTCCCCAGTTTATCTAATGGTCTTGACATTCTATGAAGTGGAATATCCCTTTGGCCAGTTCAAGTCACCTGTCCTAGCTCAGTTTCTTTTGTTTATCTTCTCCCTGGAGCAGCATGAGACACACATAAAAATGTCCTTGACTTAGGATAAACAAAAATTAGCAAAACCCAAAAGATCAGTGTGTTATCGACATTATTGTTATTCTATACCCGAAACACAGCACTGTATCATCTACTGGGAAGGAATAAACTATCTCAGCCAAGACCCTGATAACTGGCTTTTGTCTAACACAGCAGTGAGGATATCGTGAGATGGAACAGAGCTTTAAAAAAAACTTAAAGCAAATACTGAATGTTACAGCTTGTCTTTAAGAAGTTCTGCAGACTTGGTAACACCTCAGATGCCTGCAGAAGGTGCCTTGACAATGCTGTCCATTGATTCCTATAAAGAGTCATTTTCTAAGAGATGTCTAGCAACTTAATGCACTTCTAGGATAAGGGGAAGGAAAAAAGCAGTAAAGCTTCAAGATACATTTACTGGTGGTAGTAGTAGTAGTAATAGTAGTAGTAGTGGTAGCAGTAGTAGTAGCAGCAGCAGCAACAGCAGCAGCAGCAGCAAGCAGCAAGTGGCAAAATAGATTAAATTGGCGAAGACCAACTTCAGTATCTACTAAAAGTGATAGATATTGGTAGCCAAGTGGCAGAGCAGGATCTAGCTATTGCAGGACTATCAAAATACTTTTTTTTTGGAAGTCTGGTAGTGCTCAGTATTTTCATTAAAAAACTAGATAATGGAGAAAATTATGAAAAATGTTAAAATCACATTGGTCAGAAAGGAAACTCAGGCTCTTTGGAAGACAGTCTTAGAGTTCAGAATGGTCCTTTGCAACTCACCATGAACATCAGTTGTCTTGATATTAATGACACCACCAAACAGACAGTACTTGCTAGGTAGGCAAGCAAATGGAGCAGGATTGCACTAAGAGGTAGATAATAAGCACTAGTAGCAATAGAAAAGCCTTTGATCTGTATAATACATTAATTTCACAAGGCATTTATGACAAGTTTAGAATGAAAATGACATCATCAAAATGACACCAAAACTGCTTTGAAAATGTAAATGTCAAGACAGGTGCTCTGACTAGAAAAGACTGTGACTGAATTTTCCAAGATAAGTTGTTATTAATGAGCACGATCAATTGTTCGTCATGTCCCATGAGTGCAGTACATTAAGCATTCAGCTTAATTTGCAGCAAAAAAATTTGGATACATCAGGAAAATATGTTTCTTAATATAAGACTGCCCAGAACAGGCTGTTTAATAGGCTATAGAAACTATAATTTCAAGATCTAAAAGAAGTCACACAAGTTTCTGGCATAGACAGGCTGGCTATACTTGAATTGCCTCAAAACAAGAGGGTAAATAATCTTCCAAGATTAGGCTGTTTGCTTTTGTTTTGGCTTTCACCTCCCCATTCCCCTTAATTTCTATGATTTTTCTGTTCCTAAAATTTTGTACTTAAAAGATAAAGTTTACTTTTCTGACTTACATTGTGTATTCCACAAGTCCATGATAATTTTTTTTGTTCAAAACATCACATCCAGTTTTATCAAACATTCTGGGAGCTATTAGGCTTACAGAAAATTCCTACTGTCTCACTTAGCTGCTCTTGACACAGCAGTAATAATGAAGCCAATATGTTGAACAAAGTTTCTGCTAGATCAGCTACATGCAATCACTAATGCATAGAAAGATTCAAAACAAAATTATGGAAATAAATCATACAGATGATAAATTGTAGAAATGAGGCAAAAATCATATTGTTAGTATATTAAACTCATTAATGACTATCTTAGAGAAAAAGTAATGTAGAAAACTATGTGAAAAATCTTCAGAAAAATATTTTGAAACCCTATAAAAACTACAGCACAAATGATGTCAGCCTTTGAAACAATACCTGAGGAGGAATTATATAGCCAGGACATCATGTTGGTTAGCAACAAAACCTGAAGGGTATATTCAAGGAAGTAAGCAAGCTTTAGAACTACATACAACTCTTACTTAAACCATAGGTCATGGTAAAGCTCTTGGAGGAAAAAATACAGGCAAAGAAATTATGAGTCTTCCATAATGAAAGGAACAAAATGATCCAGCTTCTGAAAAAAAACCACAGTGAAGGGGTTGGGCCAGAGACAATGAATTAGAAAGACACACTGAGATAAAACATTAGAGCAGATCATTGCAATTATGGGAAAAAAGCATGTCATATCCACCTCCAAATCTTTAGTTGAATAGGAGTTGACCAATAAAAGTGGCTATATCAGCTTAGTCATATAATAACTCGACTGATCTTACTAGCTAAGATGAGCTATTACAGTTTTGTCCAAGAAAATACAGGTGCTGTCTCTTTTTTAAGTTTCTATGAATCAAAGGGGAAAAAAAATCAGATACCTTCCTTATACTTGTGTTTCCTATTGAGATCACGTTATTTTAGCCAGATTCAAATATATTTGTAATATGAGGGTAATAAAAAGTTTGCAATCTACTCTTCTTATTCAGGTAAGGCTAACGTATTCCCAAGGACCTATACTACAACTCATGTTGGAATAGTAATTGCATAAAAATAGGCTGATGAATGAGAAGGTAGAAGAAATGACTGTGAGAAGGCAAAAGCTAAAAGAAATAACCACAGATTCAAGGAAAACAACTTAACAATTGCAAAATCTAAGTAGGAAATAGGTCTCAGGAGAATGCCATACTGACTAGGTTAGATTCATCTCATATTTCTAGCTAGGTTCATTCAGGAATGAGTATTCAGAAGTATAGTCAATGTAATGAAAGAAAGAAATAATACTTTGGTAACACTGCTAAATATGAAGTTTATGGAAGTTAGCATTAAAATAATTATGTATGAATCGGTCCCATTGTTGTTTTTTCATACATGTTTTCCCTATTAATACAAACTGTAATCCTCCTGTATTCTCAATCTTTCAGGTTTATCATTTAACATCACTGAAATTCAATATGCAAATGAACAGTTTTAGCCACAGGAGAAAAGATGAAGCCAACCAAACACGGACTCAGACCTTGAGGGAAAGAGCTGGAAATTTTTAGCTTCATCCATCTATAGGGCCTTACATGTTCAAATTGCTGTATGAGCATTCATTAGAGAAAAATGTCTCCTTTCATCACCTCATGCTAATTACTGAGAGAAGCAGCAAAATGTTAGTAGCACTAATGTACTCTGCACAGGATACTACCCTGCCATGTATTAATTAGCATGAGAGTAGGAAAAAAAACTGCCTTTAGGAAATATCCCAGGAGTGCAAAAGGAGCAGGAAGGGATAATCCTGTTTCAAAGTACTTGAAGGTAACAAGAAAAAAGCCAAACGAAATGAGAAAATTGCAAGAAAAGAGCTGACTGCAATGTGTTGTTTTTTCTTTTTCAAATTGTCATAATGAAAGGGGAAGTATCTTCTTAATGATGAGTCTTCTTTCATTCTCATTTAGTTTGTTGCTTGTATTCAGATAAAATAGAACTGTCTGCACCTCAATTAAGTATTATTACTAAGTTGTCTTTGATTATAACCCTGTTTGTTCCCCATAGTGAGTTTGTAAATCACTCAAGTTGAGCCCTGTGCCTTCCTCAGATGCCCTGCAGGGTGAAGTCTGATTTCTCAAACATTTCTTGGAATAGGTCTCTTCCCCTAGGCATTCTCTTACTGGAATTTTAATGTGTTTTTCCACTGGTTTGTTCTGTTTTAGAAGTCTGTGGCAACATTTCCTTTTTGTTTTAATCAATTTTCTCAATGATTTTCTTTTTTTAATGAGAAATGCAAAACTTCGCAATACTTTGAAGAACAACATCTGTTCATTTGCATGGAGAAAATTTTATTTTGTCTGTTATTTTTCGTTTCACTAGTAATTGACAAGCAAGGAAAATTGAAGTATTTTCTGGCAGAAGGAAGGGAAATAAAAATTATTTTTTCTCACATGTATATAAAGTGAAAATTATACTGCTGTTTAAAATTTTACCAAAGACGTTGTATTTAAAAACTTTGAAACAAACAACCAAAGACAAGATATTATAACTGTCCAAAACCAATTTGCTCCTGAACAGGCATTTTCATTAAATAAAAATAAACATTTCTGTATGTCATACTTACATCCCTC